>SDVV010018644.1:0-13708 GCA_016164225.1 Gammarus roeselii
ACTTACTGATAGATGAGGACTGTTATTCCTGGTGACTTACTGTTAGATGAGGACTGTTATTCCTGGTGACTTACTGATAGATGAGGACTGTTATTCCTGGTGACTTACTGCTGGATGAGGACTGTTATTCCTGGGGACTTACTGTTAGATGAGGACTGTTATTCCTGGTGACTTACTGATAGATGAGGACTGTTATTCCTGGTGACTTCCTGTTAGATGAGGACTGTCATTCCTGGTGACTTACTGATAGATGAGGACTGTTATTTTTTGGTGATTTATTGCTATTGCTTAGAATCCATGCAGCATTTTTATGTTCTTTTGCAGCGTGGATGAAAGATTGATGCGTATTTCTCAGAGTATGTCTTCGATTCCACATCTATGAGACGAAGAGGTAGCTAGCTTATAGGGTAGACTAGAGCAGATTGCGGGGAGGGACCTTCTCCTCCGCGGTTTCGGCTTGAGTCCCTGCGGGGTCCCTCGCACGGCACGAAAATCAATGGCTGTCCAGTAATAACGTGGTAACGCAAATGAAGGGCTTATACGCGGCCATCCGAACACATCCCCGCATGAGGGCTCTCCTATTAAAACACCAAAATACATTGCCAGGAGGGAGAATCAGTTTCAAGTTGCTTCATATAGCGCGGCATTTCTACCGAAAACGATGAGCTTTTCCGATAGCCGAGCTTGGCGAGAAAGCTTTGTAGATTGCAAGTGGAATTTAATAAGACCCGTCGAGCCACTACGAATGCGTTGTTCGCCATCAGTTATCGTTTCACGCTGATTGCCCTTTGGTGGCAACTGGGACATAGTGACGCGCCCGGTCCCATGCCTTCGTCCATTAGGTGGTTATGAGTTACCCTTGTGTGTTCCGTGCATAAGCGGTTGATGAATACTTGGTCTCTTCTGATGGAGAACTTGGTTACCCACTCTCAAACCGAGGGTTTGACTGAAAACATTTTTTGTCGGCTTTGCTGCCACATGTCGTCCATCGGAGTGTTACATGGGAGTTGATGATGGGAAATACACCTTGGTAGTATATGGTGATGAATTGATCTTGATGTGTAGACGCCAGGCTAGCAAGGAAATCTGCTCGCTCATTTCCCCTTATTCCCACGTGACCTGAGATCCAGCAGAATTCGACCGCTTGGCCTGTCACGGACATTATGAAGAGTTCGTGTTGCATTTTATGAAGAGCGGGGTGCTCCTAGTGCAGAGTTTTCAGTAGAGTGGGAGCACGCGTTCTGTATAAACTGCGAAGCATTTAGGGAGGCGATCTGTTTTCGTAGTCGAGATGGCTAATTCGAACGCCTACCGCTGTGCAGAAAATACAGAGTCATATTGTGTGAGGGTAGCCAAACGAGAGGTCGCTCAGCACACCTCGGCCGCGCTCCCCCCGTCTGCGGCTAGGAGCAGTCGGTGTATGCGTGGCGGTAATCAAGTTATTGTTTCTCTAGTAGTCTCGAAAATTCTCGGCGGTACGTACAGGTTGGTGTAGTTGTTTTAGGGTATATTTGCGGGCGGTCGATAGATCATCCAAGTAGATGTGTTGATACGTAGAAATCGGTATGCGAATGAAGGCATAATAGACTCGCGAGTGACATCCAGTGAGATCAGTAAGTTGTCCACGCATGGAAAGAATGGCTGGCATGAACTGCTTAGCCGCAAAATGGTGTTTATAGGAAATGTTGTTGATGTGGTTGAGGGCTGGGTTGTAGATTAGTCTAGTTATCTTGAAATAGTATTGTTGCGCGAGTTCGTCTCGCTGAAGAGGAAACGAAAGCTTGTTGGCTATCACGTTCGGGGAATTGATGGGAGGGGAACGGAACGCACTGTGGTGCTGCAAACAGCATTGGTTGCGAGAGGGGCTCGAGAGGGTTTTGGCTGCTGAACTACAAACAGCAGCTCCGTAGGCAAGGCAGGAGCGTATTTTTGTTCTGTACAACGTCCTGCCGGTTTCCACATCGGCACCAATTTTCAAGGATGTTTCCATTACAAAAAGTTCCGCTGCTTGTTTAAAGCGGACCCGCAGGGCTGTAAAGCTGGGTCAACATTTGAGTTTAGGATCCAACACAAGACCCAAAAATTTGATGGAGTCTTCGTTTACTAGAGGTGTGTTGTGCATCCTTAGGACTGACTTAAGGTGTGGTCCGGGACAGGAGTAAAATGTATGTTTTAGTTTTAGGTGGGAAAAGATCGGAATCCGTTCAAGGAAGTACAGTTCCTTACTTGGTCCAAGCGCTTCTGGAGTTCATACTGAATTGTTAAAAGATAAAGGTGGCTATAGTTTTTTTGCAAGTCGTCTACGTACAGTAAAAAGAGCAGTATCTCGTCACTGGGGAGGTAATCTGCCAGCGGAAACATTTCAAGGATAAAGATAAAAAGTACGCTCTCCTGAGGAACGCCCATTTCTTGGAGAGGGACGGCCACTGAGTGTGTCCGACCTTGACTCTAAAGGGACGATGCTGTAGGAATTGGTTGACGGAAGGCGGTTAGAGGCCTCTCCGACCCTTGCGATGCCGAAGAAAAGGGGAGTCACATATTCTACTGGGACGAAAGCATGTCGAATGATGTGATTTGTCGCGGAGTGGCGCTTGCGGCTGTCGCACTGGTAAGGCCAGCATGCATTTCGAGGTCGGTAGTCAAGAAGGCGTGAGTCTGTCGCTGGTATGAGGATCATAGGGTGGTAGTTACGGTTGTCACTTTGGCATTTTTTGTGTTTGGGTATCTAGATGATTACCGATTTCGCCATGGATCAGAGGAAAATGAGTTGGAATATTTTACGTTGAACACTTTTAAGGGGAACTCAAGGGCACCTTCAGGGAGATATTTGATCATATTGATGTGCACCCGGTCCGACCCGAGAGTTTTCAAGAGTATAATCTATGGCATATTGCAGTTCATGGATAGAGAATGGTGTGACGTAAAATTCTTCGTTCGTGGAAATCAATATTTTCACTTTCTCTTCTGATCTTTTCCTGTTGGAAAGCAGCCGTGTTGTTTGTTGTTTGGGATACCTGGCTGAAAGTCCGTGCGAGTTTGTCTACTTCTTCCGCGTAGAATGAATATTGATACCCTCATCTGAAAGAATAAGGATAAGTCGCTTTGGGTGCCCCTGGATACGTTTGATTCTTTCCCACATTGGTTGATGGGGGTGTTCCTGTTGAAATTGGTCAATAATTGGGTCGAGCTTTCTTGTTTCTTGTTCAAAGAGAGTTTACAGAATTTGACGGATGCTCATTTCCGTGCCGTTTTGTTGCTACGGGACCGTGCCCGGCAGAAGATTACGTCTATCTGCCACTACTAGCGCCTGCGGGCCGCACCGCGATTTTGGAAATAAGTTTGAAGAGGAGAATTGGTGGATGCATGCGGCAGCTGCAGTTTGAAATTTCTGATACAGGTGAATGCTGAAGTCGTGTTCTAAAAATTCGTCGGAGATATCATCCACTTCGTCCCATAGACTAATATTTTCTTACGGTTCGCAGAAAGTAGCACGTGCGCTAGAAGCCTAGCTCTTGGGAGCTTGCCACGACGTCAGCCGGCAATCTAGCCTGCAGAACGTTAGGAGGACGTCGCGGACATTTATAACATTTCCAAAATGTCTGACAGTGTCGATGACGTGGTACACAGCACAGTACAAAGCATGCGAGAGGTCATGTTGAGACAAATCGAAGATATAATAAGCGCTCGCGTAGGAGGATTACATCATAACATGGCCGAGCGGCAGCGGCAAATATCAGAAGTGCAAATTACCAAGATTAACGATGTGAAATCCCAAGATAACTACCAATTCAAGAAAAAAAAAAGAAGATTAATTCAAAATCAACACGAGTGTCAAAGAAGATTTCGGAAGCCTGAAGAGAGCTTTTGGATGTTGGCGAGGAAGAGGATAACGTCAGCAGACCAATAAAGAACATCACTGAAGGTATGGAACTACTTGAGGAAAGACAGAAAATGATCATGCTTGCCGATACATCAGATTCCGGTTGGAGAGTAGCAAAAGAAAACGAACAACACCAGTTAGCAGAGGACTCGGACGGGCGATGAGGAGCGCATTCTACGAGCTACGGCCACAGTCCAAAGAAAACTCAAGCAAGAGCGACCAGCCCCATACATCACTCGTCCCCATGATGGAGGATCTGCTCCCCCATCCACCGTCGGGCCAGTCGGCCTCGCTGGTAATAATGAACACAGCCTAAACCGGGCGCGTGCACCGCTTGTGGGCAGTACGGCCATTGCAGCCGCGACTGTGGACGTGGCATTGGAAGGGTGACTCGTTCAAAGATAAGTATTGTGGTGAATAATTTCTCAGGAGTCAGTCAGGTAGGAAGACTGAGTAGTCACCTGTTTATCGGAAGGACCTTACCAATAATGAACATTTGTTATCAGCTATCAAGGACGGCTATAAGATTCCTTTCACAAGCCAACCCGACACCATTCATTTGTCGAATAATAAATCTGTCTTACATAACGTAGCTTTTGTCATTCAAGAAGATGCAGAGTTGGAGAAACTAGGTTGCATAAGCAGGCAATGCATTGCACCCTACTTTGTGAATCCATTGACTGTGACTATTGATAAACAGTTTAGGAAGAGGTTGATTTTGGATTGTCGTCCTTTCAATCAATGAGTCGCTTATTCGGCTTTTCGGTACGAGGACTTTCGAACTGCGGAAAAAAATTCACTAGGCCTAACTCTGACTTTTTGTTCACTTTCGATTTGAAGGCCGCATACCGTCACGGGGAGACCAACGAAGATTATCGAAGATACGTCTGTTTTTCAATGGAGAGATTTGTTTCATCGCTTCAACGCACTGCCGCTCGGTGTTGCGAGCGCTAGCTATAAATTTTCAAAATTGGGTCGTTTGATGATTAGGAAATGGAGGTCCTTAGGGCATGGAGCAATAATGTGTCTGGACGGCGGGTTGGGAATTGCATTTTCGTACAAGAAATGCATGGCTTTGTCTTTATTCATCAAGAGGGACGTACGCGAAAGCGGGTTCTTGCTTGCAGATGATTTTTTCTCTGAATCGCAATTGTGTGTTGAATGGTTGGGTTTCGTGTGGAATTTCAACGAAAATGGAAACTTTTGTTATTTCGATTCTCTCAATTCGAATGGTTCTTGATGAGGACATTGCAGAGACGATGTTGAGAGAATCTTGATAACATTCGTCGAAAGTAGTTTTCGACCGCTTCCCATATCTTTATGTCTGTCAACATTTTCGATAAATGTCGAAATTTTGTGTTCTTTCGAATTTCCCGACTTTTTATGTGTTCCACTTTCGCCGAAATTCAGCGTTTTATGTCTTCCGACTTTATTCGACAACATTCGACGTTTTATGTCTTCCGAGCTTTTCCCACGATCCGAACACCTTCCAACTCTATACAAGGTAGGTCCATCCTACCCCGGCATTCATGAGGGCCGGTGAAACCGGCTTGCTGTCTGGGAAACTGAGGCAACTTCCAGCGTGGGACTCAGGTAAGCGGTGCAGTTCAGATTTTCCGGGTTGTGATGTACAGGAAACCCCTTTAGTAACCGTTTTGCTTTAAGATAGCAAGGGGAGGAGGAGGCCCCCTTTGTCACTTATTACATTACAGCCTTACGGGGGAGTGTGCATTAACTTCGCGTTGGGACTCCGGTTGAACATGGAAGCAAATACAAATACTACATTACAGAGAAAAAGTTTTGTATTGAAAGAATCGAGATAACAAAAGTTATTTGCATTTCCATTTCGCAAGAGCCATAGTGTTAGTATAGCAGATATCCTCATGTAGCCCAAGCTGGCCTAGGCCAGAAGAATACAGGAATTGGATGGCTCGGTTGCATCTTGATCCGAGTGTCCTCAATGAAGCGCTTCCAAAGTAAGGAATGATGACCCATTTACATAAATGGGGGTAATGACTGTGATTATAGGCATATACAAGAGTTGCTTGGTGCCATCAACTGCATATATGCTGGCTCATGGCGGCCAAATAAAATGCGGAGCTGGAGTATGAGCACCCAAATAATAAGTAAGTACATCAATATACATAGCCCTCTAGTATGCGAGTGGATGAACAGCCAGGTAGTGGCAGTAGAATCCAAAATATGTAAGTATCTACAATGTGTACCATAGCTAATATGGTAACATAGCAGTACGTTGAGTCTGATACAGTAAATATATACTGAGTAATCTGACGTAATCCTTATCCTGGAGCAGCAGCATTGAGTACCTCGTCACGATACGGTAAGACAATCTATACGCGCACCCTATAATATGTACAAAAGTTTCTGCCGTTAGCTAGCGTACTGTCACAGTCCTTTGAAGCGAGAGAGACTACCTACCTGGTTCGTAATGAGACTCAAGGCTGATTGGGCTTTCCCACTGTACATAGGGACGTGTGTATGAACACGGGGGGCGACTTCCAGAACTCCTTGGAAATGATGTCTGGAAGAGGAACAGCAAGCGTCCAAGCAATAGACGAGGCATATTTCTGACGCTGTGAGCTTTAGGAAAAGCACTCGGTATGGCATCATTGATGAGAAAGCAGATGTAATGCCCATCCGATGACTCTTTATGCGTTTTGTCTGGAGTAACATGGACGAACGAGTAGTCATTGTTCGACGGACACCGTGCTACCCAGGCCTCGAGTACAGTCATGGGAAACCGGTCCTGCGCTCGACCATTCGGAAGTAGTGAGGCTATAGAGAGAAGCGGTGGCGTGTGGTTGCGGGCTTGGTTCGTGTTAAGGAACTTGTAAGCGGTCAGTATGAGAGCGCATGAAGGGTTCTTGGAGAAGTGAAACCCCGTGCGTGACAAGGCTGCAATCTCAAAGACCCTGTTTCCTGCTGCGAGAGCGACGAGAAACAGAGTTTTCAGAAATAGAGACAATACTGACGTAGTCTGAGTATTGAAGCGAGGAGAAGCGAGCATGTCGAGGACAGGTTCTAGCTTCCACTGTAGCATGAAACGCTTTTGCGGCGGGTTTTCATGAATGAGCCGACGCCAGTTCCTTGGAGATCTACTCTTGGGTCTGACCTCAAACCCTGCAAGAGAGGCAAATGGAGCTCATTATTAAAACCAACACAGTACGATGATTGAGCTGCCTCTGCTTGTCGGAAAAGTGCAGGAACGTCAAGATTGTGGTCTGGTGGATGTACTGCACCTTTGTGGCGCGCAGTCACGCCTGGAAGCGAGTCCAGACGTTTTGGTATTGACGTTGGGTCGATGGCCGGTGCGTGTTGACCAGAGTGTCTGCCAGCAATCTAGTGAACCTGATTGTGAGGACTCCCTGCAGAAATTGAATGCAAGATAACGCGAGAAGGGCCTTGATGTTAGAGGGACCTCCTTGCACTCGACGCGCTGGGACACGTCGAAGGCGAGCGGAATCTCGCGGAAGGACGCGACGACCTTGGGCCACCACAGCGCGTTGGAGTGGTCGGGCACTACGCGGATGCCGCGTAGCGGTTCGTTTCGAGCTTGTGGGACACCTGGGGGAACAGGTTGAATGGAGGAAAGAGGGATATTTCTGTCTACTGATTCCAGTCGGGCTGGAGAGAATCCACGAAAGCTGCTCGTGAGTGACTATACGGAGCTGCAAATAGTAGAAGCGTGTGGATTCCCGGATGCGTAAAGAGGTCTTTTTGCACGGCACTGCGCAGGGTTAAAAGGCGGGCGAAGCATTGAGGCGTCAGCGTCCACTCCGTCTGGACCGGTTGAAGACGTAAGAGCTGATTGGCCCAGACGTTCTGCGATCCGAGAAGGCAGGTCGCGAGAAGAGATGGGTGACGATATTGGGGGATTCGTCGGAACTGCACTCCGATCTTCTGCAACGCCGAGTGATTCTCAATGGCTACAGCTACCATGATGTCTGACAACACGCGGACTGCGGTGTGGTGCCATTGAGCGCGTGTCTGCAGAGCACGGATGATGTCCTTCGACGTAATATGGAGTTTGCGTTCCACTGCTGACCAGCGGCCGTACGACTGCTGGTCACTACAGCAGACTGCCCCCACGCTTTGTCTGATGCGTCAGTCCACAGGAAGTGCTTCGGTGGAGGTATTACGAACGGGACGTGGGAGTGAAGGAAGGCATTGCTGCTCCAGTGCTGTACTGCAATGCGGTAATAGGTTTTGCGAGCGGTGGGCTTGCTGGATAAGCGCAGGGACCGTGCTGCTAGTCCCACTTCGTTGAAGAAGCAGCGAGCGTGACGCAGGTAAGGTGTTAGGAAATTGATTAGGCCGAGGAAACTCTGATTCTTTGGAAGCGAGAGAGTTCTGCAGGATAGTATAGCCGTGGCCATGTCCCTGCAGCGGTTGATGTGCCCCGACCACTCCGTTTAGCGTCACTCCCAGAAAGTCTATCTGCTGGATGGGTTCCAGAATAGACTTCGCTAGGTGGATGTGGAAGCCTAGCTTGAGGAGAAGGGCACTGGCCATCTGTGTGTTGAGCCGGCACTGATGTGCTGTAGGTGCCCAGAGCAGCCAGTCGTCGATGTAGACGGCCGCGTCTATCCATTGCTAATGGGGTAAGCGGCCGTCGTAAAGATTTTCGGTCCCAGGTTCAGGCCGAATGCAAGGGCCGAGAAAAGGTATAGCTCGCCTCGTATTTTGAAAACCAAGTACTTATGGAGCCTGCGGTGGATGTAAAAGCCGGAAAAGCGTCCTTGATGTCCAATTTGTTGAACCATAGAGTATGTTTTAGCACGACCCGTATTATTTGCGGGTTGGACATTCGGAACATAGTTACCGGGATGTATTTGTTGAGTCTAAAGAGGTCGATCACTAAGCGATCCCATCCCGAGGCCTTGGGAACCGGGACGGGTGCACCGCCTTGACTATGCCTTTCCGCAGGAAGTCTAACATGAGGGGTTTGAGAATGTCCTCGTGTTGTCGGTGAGAGACTGTTAACGAGAGGAGGGGGTCGTGGCGCCCATCTCTTAGAGAGACCTTTGGACAGAATGCGTTCGACCAAAGGCGTTGCCTCGCTCCCGTGTGCTAGGCAACTCCTGAGGATCACCGGAAGAGCGTCAGTACTTAAGGGAAGGGGAGCAATCCCGCTTTCCGTAGTCACATGAGGACTCGGAGCGAGGGGGGGAGGGTCGTTTGGCTGCTGAGACTCCCCGACCTTCTCCGCGACCTCTTTTCCTTCGACCATTCTGCTCACGTCCCTGGTCTTTTGGGGCAGAGGAGATGCGGGCCCCCAAACCTGTATGTGAGGTACAGGGGCTCCTATGTTTTCCTTGGGGCTGCATGCACTACGCTGGAACGCATGGCGATCACTGGAAGATGCTTGTCGACTATTTGGCCGCGAAAGGAACCCATGTGACCTTCTTCTGGGGTTGCTGAGGTTTATGTCCTACCGGCCGTACAGGGACCACAAAAACCTGAAGTGGAGGGGCTATAAGTGAGAGGACCTTAGTTCTGCTTTGAAAGGTTTCAAGCGCCTGGAAAGCATTCAAGATCGCTCCGTCGGTGAGGGGTTGAGGTTGAAAAATCGATCCTGCTAGAACGGCTGCCCGAACAGACTCCGGAGCAAGCTTTTTCAGAGTCTGAAAGCGGATTTTGTATCGCCACTGAGCCGCTTGGATCAGGGATACCGACATCAATTTGTGAATGTGGCCTGCAGAGCGGGCATCTGCCTATAGCAGGCATCTGGCTATAGCAGGCATCAGGCTATAGCAAGCATCTGCCAATAGCAGGCATCTGCCTATAGCAGGCATCTGTCTATAGCAGGCATTGTCTGCATATAGAAGGTATCTGCCTATAGAAAGCATCTGCATCTAGAAGGCATCTGCCTAAAGAAGACATCTGTCTACAGAAGGCATCTGTTTATAGAAGGTATCTGCCTATATCAGGCATCTGTTTATAGCAGGGTTTCAAAACCAAACATTGAACGGTTCGCGAAGGAACGTCATATGTGACACGTAATCATCTGCGTGTAGGTATGAAGGGCTGTTCGTGGATCACTTGCTACCAGACCAAACACCAATAGCAGGCATCTGTTTATAGCAGGCATCTGCTTATAGCAGGCATCTGCCTATAGCAGGCATCTGCCTATAGCAGGCATCTGTCCATGGCATCGGCCTATAGCAGGATTTTAAAATCAAATATTGAACGGTTCGCGAAGGAATGTCATATGTGACACGTAATCATCTACGAGTAGGTATGAAGGACTGTCAGTGGACCGCTTACTTCAAACCATACTACGATGACGTCAGCTGTTTTAGATGTCGTCTGTTTGTTAGACTAAAGAGGGTGGTCTGATCCCGGCTGGCTCGTACGTAAAGATGGTAAGTTTAATGGCGACGAGGCAGTGTCACAGATACAGCATTAAAACTATGCATTTCTACATGGCTATCCCCATCTGCGGCTCTGTAAAGGCAGAGGGTCATTCGTCCACTGTCCAGATTGGCCGCTGCGTACTCAACTTAACTAGTCTAGCTAGGCACTTGGACCGTATGGGTGCAGTGAGCGGTAGCTGCGGAGCGTCTGTGACCGCCTTGCCCAAAACAGGTAGCTCGAATGAATGGCGGGGTAAGGTAGACCTCCCTTATATAGTATTGGAAGGTGTTCGGATCGTCGGAAAAAGTCGGAAGACATATGATATCGAATATCGTCATATAAGATCGGAAGACATAAAAACGCCGAATTTCGTCGTAAAGTCGAACACATAAAAAATTGAGAAAATTCGAATAGCCAAAATTTAGAAATTTCTCGGAAATGTTTACAGACATAAAAATATCGAAAACTGTCTCAAACTTCTTACGACGAATGTTATCAAGATTTTCTCAAAATCGTATTTGTAATGTTTTATCGTCAAGATTCATTCGAACTAAAAGTAGAAGCGCATGCTAACACTATGGCGCCTACGAAATGAAAGAGGAAGCGTAATTATCACAGAATTTTGCATTAGCAGAACAGAATGGATGTTACAAGTGTTATTTCGAACCGCCTTGATGGGCAAAGTGTACCTCTATTCTCGCCATTAGGCGTCCTTAGTCGGAAACTTCATTTCTATGAGCTTCGTTGTCGGTTCAGCGTGTTTCCTACGAACTAGACAAATGTAACCATTTTTAACTGGAAGAGCAAGCTGGGAAGCAAAGATAAAAATAAGCGCCGGCGCACTTGGGCGCACTTGAAAAATTATACTTCTGTATCAACATTTGGCGGCGTTTAAATTTCCGATACGTTATGGACGAAAAGGCGGAGGTAAGCATCCAATGTGATGCTTCGGCTGTTAGTTACGAAGGCGTCGTCGATATGAATCGAGAAACTCCCAAAATGAAGAGCGGACAAAAGTTTCAGCGGATTGACATTTCTCCCACACAGACGCAGTGTGGCAAACAACAGGCACACAATTCATAATAATCAGGATGTGCATACACTCAGAGGATCCCAACGATAAACTTTCCAGGCTTCAGGGCGCAAAGCTCTGTTTTGAAGACGGTAGTACAATGTCCAATTTGGCAGCTGTAATATGGCACCTGATGTTTTGCGGAATTTGAATCGAGCGCGATTTGAGCGCAAGTGGCATCGAGTCCGATTTGAGTGGCAGTGGCATCGAGCCCGATTGTAGCGGAAGTGGCATCGAGTTCGATTTGAGTGGCAGTGGCATATTGAGTGGCAGTGGCATCGAGCCCGATTTGAGTGGCAGTGGCATCAAGCCCGATTTGAGTGGCAGTGGCATTTTGAGTGGCAGTGGCATCGAGCGCGATTTGAGTGGCAGTGGCATCGAGCGCGATTTGAGCGGCATTTGCTTCGAGTCCAATTAGAACGGCCTTGTGTCGAGCCCCATTTTAGCGGCCGCGACGCAGAGCCCGATATGAGAGGCAATGGTGTTGACTTAGGGTCCGAATTGAGCGTTTGCGGCGCTAGGCCCGTTTTGAGCGACCACGGCGTCGAGCCCATTTTGAGCGGTATGATGACTGTTCTGATCTAAGCATTATTTACGACGGACAGGGTTCTGGTGCCTCCAGTGAGGAACGAAGTATAAAGACAGGGACGGCACATCCCGGTCCAAGCTTTCAGCAGCTAAATCTAACTCGAGCAGCCAGGTGCATAGTCTAAACATTATTTTCAGTAGCGAAGTTCACAGTCAAAATATGTGGTGTAGCCCTTCTTCCAAATGGGATTTCACCGTAACAGGTTCATGGAGTAGATTTGAATCGCACAAAAATTTGACTTTGAGCTCAAAGCAGTGTTTAGACTACTCGTGTCGTGTGGAAATACTCGGAAAAGTTGAAGGATAATTTGCTAAACTGATTGCAAAACTCTCGCTAACATCCTGAAAAAAGGAAGCAACAATCGCGCTCCCTATTAATGTTTTTTGTCTCAAAAAAATTGAATTGATGTTTGTCTCTAAAGACTTTAATTAGTCTATGCATTGGATTCCACGAGCGGGAAACCAGTTAGCAGATTCCTTGAGTAGATGTTTCGACTACGACGACTGGTCAGGGAATTAAGCTATTTTTGATACTCTCAATCAATTTTAGGGACAAATCAGAATAGATTCACGTGCGACTGCAACGCCAAATGTAAACGATCCAATTCCCGTTGGTGATATCCAGCATCAGAGGCTTTGAATGCACTCGTTCAAACCTGGCAGGGCGAAATAAACTGATTCGTACCTCCTCCTCGCTTATTGATAGACTGTCTTCGCAAAATTGAATCTCAACATCGTCCCCTCAACATTGTCCCCTCAACATCGTTCCCTTAACATCGTCCCCTCAACATCGTCCCGTCAACATCGTCCCGTCAACATCGTCTCCTCATCATCGTCCCCTCAACATCGTCCCCTAAACATCGTCCACTTAACATCGTCCTCTCAACATCGTCCCGTCAACATCGTCCCGTCAACATCGTCTCCTCATCATCGTCTTCTCAACATCGTCCCCTAAACATCGTCCACTTAACACCGTCCTCTCAACATCGTCCCGTCAACATCGTCCCGTCAATATCGTCCCGTCAACATCGTCTCCTCATCATCGTCCCCTCAACATCGTCCCCTAAACATCGTCCCCTCAACATCGTCCCCTCAACATCATCCCCTCAACATCGTCCCCTCAACATTGTCCCATAAACATAGTCCCCTCAACATCGTCCCCTCAACATCGTCCCCTCAACATCATCCTCTCAACATCGTCCCCTCAACATCGTCCCCTCAACATCATCCCCTCAACCTCGTCCCAACATCGTCCCCTCAACATCGTCAGCATCGTCCCCTCAACATCATCCCCTCAACATCGTCCCCTCAACAGCGTCCCCTCAACATCGTCCCCGCAACATCGTCCCCTCAACATCATCGCCTCAACATCGTTCCCTCAACATCGTTCCCTCAACATCTTCACCTCAACATCGTCCCCTCAACAGATGCAGAGTTACACCTTTTTTGCCGCTCCAACTGCGCCCTCCCACTCTCCCCGCGCCATTTGCCCTCCCACCCTCAGAGCGCCATTTGCCCTCCCACCCTCCCCGCGCCATCTGCCCACCCACTCTCCCTGCGCCATTTGCTCTCCCACCCTCCCCGCACCATTTGCCTTCCCACCCTCCCCGCACCATCTGCCCTCCCACCCTCCCCACGCCATTTGCCCTCCCACCCTCTCCGCGCCATCTGCTCTCCCACCCTCCCCACGCCATTTGCCCTCCCACTCTCCCCGTGCCATGTGCTTTCCCACTGTCCCGGCGCCATTTGCCCTCCCACCCTACCCGCGCCTTTTGCCCTCCCACCCTCCC
>SDVV010018645.1:0-13708 GCA_016164225.1 Gammarus roeselii
TCACCAGACATGAACCCCATTGAGAGTTTGTGGTGTCTGTTGAAGAATGAAATACATGAAGTCCCCATTACAACCAAAAAACAGCTTATTGAACGCCTCATAAAAGTTTGGTTCCATTCTGACAGAATCAAGGATTTGTGCATGACACTAATTCGTGGCATGCCTAAACGGGTACAAGCCCTTAAGTCTGCTAAAGGAGGGCAAACAGACTACTGAAATACTCGTTCTGCATAAATAATATGAAATAAATCATATATCAATACATAAATTGTGTTTATTTCACCTTTTTATGTAAAAATACCGAAAATCTCAAAAATCCATAATAATTTTTCCAGTACTGTAAATACGAGAGCGTGAGATGTTATGGTACAGAGGAGCAGAAGATCCAAAAGAATACATGGATTAGATGACCCGTGGCGCAATGGTGGAGAGAGCGCTGATGGATTCTGTGTTGATTTGTGTTGATTGAGATTGGCGGAGAAGCTGTTGGATGTGCTGGTGTTGAACGGGGAGGGTGGAGGAATGACATTTCATCTCCTGGTAATGGGAGATTAGGAGTGGAGCTGAGGTCGAATAAGAACAAGAAAATGGGAGGACAAAATTGAATAATGAAAGTTAATGAACTGAATGTGGCAAGCAGAATTTCAGCAGGTGTTGAATGAGTAATTTTTTACTGTGAGAGAGGTCAATGCTTGGGAAATTTTGAGAAAGAATGCGAGGCGTTCGGAGATACGTTGCTGAAATGTGAGGTAATTGTTTGTGGTGGGCGACGTATGGGAGGGCTTTGGAGGAAGGTTCGGAGGGTGGAATAATGAGGTTAGTCTGGAGGTGGCACAGAAAAATAGAGCCTCTGCAGCAGTGTTTGCTGGCGAGGTCCATGGTTAACTATGACAACTATTAAGAGAAAATAAATGAGGTGAAGCGAGTGTCGATGAGAGAAAAATAGGGATGTTGACGCTAGGTGAGGTAGGCGGACCTGCAAGAATTTTCAGGAGGAGGAAAGATGTTATGGAAAGAAATGAAGATGTTGCGGAAAGGGGATACTAGGAAGGAGGGTCTGCTGAAAGATGTGAACGGGTTGTTGTTTTTGGAGAGTGTCGATGTACGAACAAGGTGAGCTGCGTATTAGTGCCCAAAGATTGGTGGAGAGTCGATTGGTTAGTGAGGCTACTAAAACTCCTAGGTGGGCCCGATTGAATGGCGCAGTGCCTGCATTGTTCAGCTGTATAAGAGAGAATGAGATATAAATAAATGAAATAACTCAGGAGGCAACAGGTGTCAGGAAATTTGCCACGAGCAGTCCAGAGTTGGTATGTTGGCAAAGCGTGTGCCAGAGTAAGGAGCGAGGATAGTGCCTAGATATGGTTGCGGTATGTCGCCTTGGTTGTTCAATTTCTTTATTGATGGTGTGGTCAGAGAGGTGAACATGAGTGTATTGGACCGAGGTTTAAAGTAGTAGGAAGCAAATGGGCGAAGATTGCATTTGAGCCAGTTGACGGCACTGGTAGCAGATTCGGAAGAAAAGTTGTGTAGGCTAGTGTCGGAGTTTATGTAGTGTGTGAGAGAAGGAAGCTACGAGTTGGGGCGTATAAAATTAAAGTACTGAGATATTCAAGAAATGACGATGCAAGTGGGATCAGTGTGGTCCTGAATGGTGAGTGACTGCTATTGGTGTAAGTTCACTGCATGCTTTAATTATTACCTTGGCTCCCATGTGGAAAAGTAACATTGAAAAAATGTATTGCGCTGTAGAACGTTGGGTGTAGGAGCAGGGAGAGGGTAGTTGCCCTCACTGTGCTCAACTGGGTTGGAATATGGGGAGAAGGGGGGGGGGGCAAGAGCGAAAGAGAGAAAAAGTATGAATGCGTCGAGATGAAATGTTTAGAGGTATGGTCAGAGAGACGTTGAGAGTGCAATATTTATGTCTTCCGTTCATGTCCTCAATAGCTCAGAAATTGCAGTTTAATAACATTGTAATTGAAAAACTCAACAACAATATATTCCACCGAACTCAGATTTCTGATGTTCTAGTCGACAAGTAAATATTCAATTTTTACACAAAGAGCAAAACAAGTATAACCATAATATGTTATTGCTGGATTTTTTCCACTTGCATTATTTTATAACGCCCCATTTTATAATTCGTATTGAGAACTGGTGACAAGTGACTTCATTTTAAAATAAAAAATATGCTTGATAACTTAAAAATCAAACTAAGTGGCTGCTTTCATCCAGAGAGTGATGTCTATATGTTGGCATGCGACCTGATATCTGCATGACTTCATGGTTAGTGATTCACCAATAGATACAGTTACGACGATTGGTTCCTCCTCCTATGTGGAAGCGGACCCCTTCCGGGGATCATAGTCTATCAAATCGATGAAGTGTCCCTTTAAGACGCTGCAATTCCCATGAGGCAAATTTAGGACGTTTTTTCCAATCTTAGTCTAGAATACTTCGCACAATTTGAACTTTGTACGGGTATAAATGATTGCGACGGATCACGTAATAAATGTAAGGTATTGGAAGTTCGGCGGACTGATGTATTGTGTTCTTTTTGAAAATGTTCTTTTACGCGCACTGCATTTGCATCGGACTTTTTGTGTCAAATGCCGTTTCTGCGTATTTTTTTGACGTTGCCCTTTGTGGGCGGAGTATTTATGCAGGATTTATTTTGCCCGGAAAGTGTTTACGATGGAAAATATTCAAGGGATTCATTTTCGTTGGAAATTGTTTTCGATCGAAGGTGTTTACAAAGGAAAGATACTTAATCGAAAATATTTAGCCTACATATTGTTCATTGACAGGAAGAGAATATGCTTCGGATGCATATTGTCGAGAAAGTGTTTAGCATCGAAATGATACAGATACAGACACCAGGCTGAAAGTTGATAGCATCGAATAATTCAGGAAAGAAAATTTTTACACGGTGTCTTTTTTCGCTGGAAGTCCTTACGATCGAATCGTATATTATATGAAATGATTTTTTTTGCTTGATTCAATTTCCGATAGAACTTATTTTGCACCGAAAGTGTTTAAGGCGGCAACGTCCAGGACGGAAGTTAATTGGCATCCTTGTTAGGAACCGAGTAGCAGCAAACTATTCGTTTTGTCGGAGAACCTCCCACCTTGGTGAACTCAATAAAACTCCGCCGGTCCCGAAGTGGCTACCGCCAGATCCCAGATTTTGCCGTCTTAAACACTTTCCGTTCAAAACCATTTCTGAGTAAATCATGCCAATACTACACATTTCGGTGCCAAATGACTGTCCAAAAAAAATCCGCGCTAGACACTTTGGCCCAGAATATTTTTTTTTAAATGCGTCTTTGCGTGTCAGAATTCGATCGTAACCATTTCCCGTCGAATGAACATCCACTCTGTATTTTTTCCGGTTTAAATATTCGGTGATAACAGCTATACAGCCTAAACACATTCCGTTGAAAACATTCTTGACTATACACTTTCAAGACAAAATGGTTCCGTCGTAAACATGCCACACCCCTTTGTCAGCGGGACTCTATGCGATATCAAAATCGTATTGTCACTTGGCAGGGTTCAGAGCAGTCCAACAATTCGGTTACCATACTTCCTGTTTCTTCGTAGAGGCAGGCTATCTTCGAACGCTCGAAAATGCTGAACTGAGGGTCCGTTTTGTATGTTCATATTTTTCAAATAAATTTCATAATAGAAACCAGGTATTTGAACACATTCAACGGTATCTTTTATGACAATATTTCGGTAATTGCTGTGTATTTACAACATTCGGTAAGAATTTTATACCTGATTGAAACCCTGGACAGAAGGAAGAGACACCCTGTGGTTCTTTCCCTGAAGCACACATTACACATTTGCTATAACACACTAGTGTATGGGTTAATGAATGTGAAGAGAATGTATGATCCTCTCACCCTTCGGATCCTTTTTTTCCCTCCATATCAAATTCCAGGTAATTTTAAATTTAAAATGAAATAGGATTCTCGAAACTATCAGCCAGCCATGAATAGACCTATTTCAATTTAACGTGTTTGTCCTTCAAGAATGGAGTACTAATTTGTAGGATCGTGCGAAAGCAAGGCTATTGGCTCTCATTGGACATGTCAAGTCAGTGCAAGTGGTAATTAGCCATGACAATTAGCGATTTTATCTCTTTATGTGCGGTCACACAAAGATTAGTTTATTCCTTACTCTAAAATTTCAGTTTCCTTACAGTATCTGTTTGCTTTTATTTACGATTGCTTACGTACGGATTATATAGATGTCCGTTATTAGGCCTTGTCGATGCTGTATATGATTGTTTTGGAATATTTCGCACGGTAGGATGGTATGATAAATATTACTGTGTTTGTTATTGAATGACCCATTGGAATACAAGCCATTGTTTATACATGATATTTTATATTGTACGAATGATATTATTGATTAAATCCACTCGCTTTGTTGCATTTAATGTATATATTTCTCATAGATTTGTCAGGATCCAATGTTAGGAACCAAACAGTTGCAGATACGTTCACGTAGTTTTTTCAGATGATTTTTTCACAAGACAATGAAACAAGGTTTATTTAGGCATATATATTAATGGAATAAAATACACATTTAGGTGAACAATTTTAGGTTTTTGGCACAACATTCACGCATGTTCGAAAACATATTACAGGTTAACAATCAATCATGGTCAATTATATATATTTAATTGATTTACATAGAATCATATACATCGTTTTTATGGGTTTCGTTACAGTTCTTTCCAATGCATATTTTTTTCAAAGGCCTATTTTGGTGGACAATGGAACAAGTTTATTATTTTAATTTTTATATTTATATATACACATAACAGCATACAAGGATTATTTACATTTTATGATCATTTAGAGGATAAAACCTGTTGGGGTACACGTACTTTCATCATTAAGTCGACTACATACGTCAAAGACGGTCTCACCCGGCTTGCGTCTCTTCTATGTTAAATCCATTTCTTCATCGATTTCATTAGCCAAGGCACATCGCTCCCTCTTTTTAGTGACGGTAGGTTTATTTTAAATGGATTTTTTTGGGGAATGTTAGGGTGGTCATAGGCAAGAGTTGTGCATGCGTCGAGATAGTAGCGCTTATTCTCAAATTTACTGAGGTAGTTTTTGATAGTGCGTATAGTTTGGAGTTGGCATGCTTACGCACGAATGTTGTGTATTGTCTCAAAGTGTGTATATGTTTTCTGGCTATGTATATCTCTGTATTGTTCATGTTTGATTTTGGCTTGTGTCTGGTAATTGACACCTTTAGCAGCCGATTTGTTGCGTCGGACTCAAGCAATGTGCTGTAACACTTGGGTTGTAAGCAGATGATATCACACGGGTAGTCATCAGCTGTTTGCTTTTCAGTAGTCCTAGCTGTCCTTTCTTGGATTCATCGAACAAGGGGTGATTTTTGAGATAGTTTGAGAAGTCCATGTATTCAGCCAGGGCACCCCTGGCTGAATACATGGCGCATTTCCGCTTCAACGTCGGCCACGCCTTTGAACTGGATCAGCAACGTGTCAGTGTCCAAGTAGATGAGTGAGACGTTGTCACCGTAGCGTAGCTTCAGTGTGTCATAGAAGAAGCTGTAGACTTTTGCTTTTGCTTTTTCAAGCACGAAGAATCCAACTTGGAGTGGATGAACCATTCGGTTATTATTTTTTCCAGCTTGAGGATCATGATGACTGTTTTGGGGCCGATGACGTAGCACGGTTTCCTTCATCGCTCGAGATTTTTCATGCATTTTATCACGGTTTGTTACCGCCATATACCGGCATATGCCGGCATATGCCGGGGCTACCATACACTGCCAGATACATTAATACCTATGCAACCTAACCTAACTCCACTTTTCTCCACATTTTGATCAATCCTTTACAGTTTTGATAACTTACACCTGATTATTTCTACTTCGCTATCAATAGCGAGTCATATATGTTACCAGAGAGGTCGAAATTGTTTTTCAATCTTAGGTGACATGATTCTCTCGCCTCATGTTTCATTGCCAATAATTTTAAAACAAAGTCATACATACATTTAATTTTTATTATGCAATTTCACACTTCTTATACTCGACACCCTTCCTTTACCCCATTTGATAATTCGGTATCCTTCAACGTTCAGGATTTTTCATGCATTTTATCACGGATTGATACCGCCATATGCCGGCATAGGCCGGCATATGCTGGCATAAGCTGGTATAATGTAGGCGTATTCACGGTTTGATCCCGTCATATGCCGGCATATGCCGGCATATGCTGGTATAATGTTGGCGTATTCACACTCGATGTCGGTATAATGTCGGCATTTACACACATTTTTGCAAAAGGGTCCCCATACACTGCCAGATACATTAATACCTACGCAACCTTACCTAACTCCACTTTTCTCTACATTTTGATCAATCCTTTGCAGTTTGATACACACATCCAATTCTGAACTTGTAAATCATCAAAAAACTAACCTAACCTAACTTATGTACGATATTCAATCACTGTTTTATTCAATGCATAAAAAATATTTCCACTTGACTCTACATTTTTGATTGCAGCTTTGATAACTTACACCTAATTATTTCTACTTCGCATCCATTCTCGACTCATATACGTAGGTTACCAGAGAGGTCAGATTTTTCAATCGTAAATGGAATTAATGTTACAAGTAATTCATATTTGTTTCCATCATCATACAAACGGGTCTTCATCTCATCCTACGTCTACCACATTTTTCATCAATATCTCCTGACACTTCATCCTCTGACGATTTGCACAGTTAATCTACCTTTTTTCTTTCCAATATTTTCTTCATACTCTTCACGATGACAGCGTTTCAAATGTCTCCACACGTTACTTGTGAATTTATATTAATTCAATTTTATTTCTTTCTGGCAATGTTTACAGACCCCCATCACCCCATTACTTCCACAACAGAATCCCAATATTGACTGAGTATTTTTTCTCATCGGACTCTGATTTATATCTCACCATTCAGTCACACATATACAGCATTTACCCTGAGTTAGGTTTATTGGTAGCGTTGCACCCCTTGAAATATATTCTCCTACCGACTTCAACAATTTCGATGTGACCTCCGTCTGACACAATGTATGCAATTCATCGCTTGTCCTTGGAGTTTCTTAGGAAAATATAAACAATTTAATTACGGATTTTTCACAGTTTTATTGTTTTTTTATCAGTAGTAATTACAGATCTTGCTGGATTCATCAATGTTTATGCATTCTTGTATCAACATGGTGCGTACATACAACCGTACACATCAAAACTTTGTAGCAGTCTCCTCTCAAATTCCTTCATATAGTCCACCATATCTTTGATATGAATAAGGAATCCTACTCCATCCCCGTATCTCCATAAATGTAGATCCCCGCATTTCCATAAATGTTCTTCTTCTTCTGTGCGAACTTTAATTATTCGAATCTTATCTAATTCAATGTACCTCCAATTTTTATCCGAAAGAAACTCCATCATACGCTTCAGATTTTCCTCACTCCCTAGAGATAATTTATTTTCCGCTAACCCAACTTGTTCGATGAATCCAAGAGAGGACAGTTAGGACTACTGAAAAGCGAAACAGCTTATAACTACCCGTGTGAAATAATCTCCTTACAACCCAAGTGTTGCAGCATATTGCTTGAGTCCAACGCAACAAATCGGCTGCTAAAGGTGTCCATTACCAGACACAAGCCAAAATCAAAAATGAACAATACAGAGATATACATAACCAGAAAACAGATACACACTTTGAGACAATACACAACATTCGTGCGCAAACATGCCAACTCCAAACTGATCGCACTATCAAAAACTGCCTCAGTAAATTTAAGAATGAGCGCTATTATCTCGACGCATGCACAACTCTTGCCTATGGCCACCCGGACATTCCCCCAAAAAATCCATTGAAAATAAACCTACCGACACTAAAAAGAGGGAGCGATGTGCCTTGGCTAATGAAGTCGTTGAAGAAATGGATTTGGCATAGAAGAGACGCAAGCCGGGAGAGACCGTCTTTGGCGTATGTAGTCCACTTAATTATGAAAGTACGTGTACCTCAAGAGGTTTTATCCTCTAAATGATCATAAAATGTAAATAATCCTTGTACGCTGTTATGTATATAAAAATATAAAAATTAAAATAATAAACTTGTCTCATGGTCCATCAGAATAGGCATTTGAAACAAATATGCATTGGTAAGAACTGAAACGAAACCCATAAAAACGATGTTAATGATTCCATGTAAATCAAATAAATATATATAATTGACCATGATTGATTGTCCACCTGTAATATGTTTTCGAACATGCGTGAATGTTGTGCCAAAGCCATAAAAGTGTTCACCTAAATGTGTATTTTATTCCATTAATATGTGTGTCTAAATAAACCTTGTTTCATTGACTACAGAAAAATTCATCTGAAAAAACTACGTGAACGTAGCTGCAACTGTTTGGTTATAACATTGGATCCCGACGAATCTATGAAAAATATATACATTAAATGCGACAGAGCAAGTAAATTTAATTAATAATATCAATCGTACAATATAAAATATCAGGCATAAACAATGGCTTCTGTTCAAATGAGTCATTCAATAACAAACACAGTAATATATATCATGCCATCCTACCGTGCGAAATATTCCATAAACAATCATATACAGCATCGACAAGACCTAATAACGTACATCTATAAAATCCGTACGTAAGCAATCGTAAATGAAAGCAACAAGATACCGTAAGGAAACTGAAATTTTCCCGTATGGAATAAACCAATCTTTGTGTGACCGCACATCCAGAGATGAAATCGCTAATTGTCATGGCTAATTACCACTTGCGGTTGAACTATAGCAATCGCTTCTACTTGCGTTTTGGACACCGCCTGACTCCGGTCAACCCCTCCCCTCTTCTTCACCCGTCCCGGGCAGTCTCTATGTACCATCAGTAACTCACTTGACCACAAGATCAATTTGTTTTAACATATAACTACAATGTCCGGGATATACAGCGACTAAGTAAGACACACAAACAAATAACATACATCCTAACAAATACATCGGCCGATTCACAAAAAATTTGCGTTCTTGGTATCCCTATATACCATCAGTAACTAACTTGACCACAAGATCAATTTGTCTCAACATATAACTACAAGGTCCGAGAAATACAGCGCCTTAGTCGGACACATTAACAAATAACATACTTCATAACAATTACATTCGATAATAGGTTCAAAGATCTAGTCATCCTACATCTAATTCCTCCACAAAGCATATATATAGTCCCTATCTCCAGGGCTTTTTCGCGGTACCTATTTCCAGGGCTGTTTCGCGTCGCCTATCTCCAGGGCGTTTTCGCGCCGCCTATCTCCAGGGCTGTTTCGCGCCACCTATTTCCAGGGCGTTTTCGCGCCGCCTATTTCCAGGGCGTTTTCGCGCCTATATATGCTACTCTCGTGGTATTCTCGTCCTACATCTAGTATACGCATTCAATCAATGTAGCAACTGTATCGATGAGGTATTGTTGTTACACAGTGAGCTTTTTATAGTTATGCGGAACAAAATAGTGCATTCCCGTTTGCGAAACCGCGGAAAAATATTGGTAGAAAAAAATTGGCGATATCTTCTATGCTACTCCAGTGCTTCGTTTGTGTATATCTATATTGCTATATTGCGAAGTGTTTTGCCTGTCACTGCGTGACATCACAACAAACATTAAAATAACCTTCCATTCGGGCACGAGACAACAAGGATAACAATTGTGTTATCCTTTATGGTATACCTGCAGTGGCGCAGAATACCTTAATGCCATGTATTAGAAAGGTCAATCGTTATCCGCCTCATGCAACATGAATATAAATGAAGAGAGAAAGAGAGAGATCAGAAATGAATCATGATTTTAATTTTGTGGTCTAAACTGGTGGAGACTAAGGTAAAGTCGCGAGTGAAAGAAGTCTGTAAAGTTTTCGGTGGACTGAAGAGTGTAATATATGAGGTGACGGACGTTGAGGGTGGAAACTAAGAGAGGGCTGTATAAGAGGGTGGTTGTCCACACTCTGCTTTACGGAACTGAAACTTGGGGGTGAGAGCAGAAGAGATGATGTGAGGTTGGTGAAAAGGATGATGAAAGCAGCGGCGAATGGATGTAGGCCTCGATATAGACCGAAGTTTGGGTGAATGGATTGTGTGAGGCTGGCGTTAATAAGGAGACATAACTGCTGAGGTTGCAAGAGAGCGTGCAATAGATAGGCGTGAGTGCAGAATGTTTGTGCATGGCGGCGCGTTGAAATACGTGATAGTCGTGGGCAGCGGGAGGGGCCGAGTCGTGCCCGTTAACTATGACGCGGCAGGGTAAACCAGTTTTACTGTCGGGCCCTGCTGCCGACTCTGACTTTGGCCGCACTTCCTGGACCAGAGTGTGTTGCCGGGCATGCCGATCTGACTTTTTAGCACAAATGAGCTAAAATTATTTGAGTGTGAGTGTGAGTGTGTGAGAGAAGTGCGAGGTGCGACTCTGCGTCGGCCACCCTTCTTCCTGATGGATTCATTTTATAGGACTCGATGGATTCGTCCTACAGTGTCTGTATCTGTAATTTTTATGGATACAAAAGCTTTTTCTTGCAGTATTAGAGGCAAATGTTATATTCCGTTAAATGTCCAGGTGTACAGGGTTATACATTATCCTAATAAGCAGAAGATATACATATTCTCGTCGCGGGCCACACGTGGATGTACAATTGATTTTCAAACGAGCTTATTGCAAAAAGTACCTCGCATCGTGATCCTGTTACAGTGGACCAAGCCTACATCAGCCACCCGTGGAGGTATAGAAGCTTCTGAAAACGGTATAAAAAGATGGTCGATCTCAAACGCACCTACCAGCAATTATCTCTTCCTAGAACAGTCTGACTTCTCTCCTGAAATTATTACGAAAAATGTCGGGGAAATCTCTACAAATTGGGTTATTTGTGTAAAACCAGGGAATATGCCAGATGGTTATTACCAAATATTAGTATTGCATTAAATAAAACATCGCAACAAAATTGTTGTAGTTAATACTGCTAAGGCATTCTATGTGTGATATAATCCAAGCCCCAGCGTGCGATGACAGTTATTGTGTGTACTTCAGAAGAAATAACATTGTTCACCATCTGAATAGAAATTGCATGGATTTCATCCGATTTTTATCGACTAAAATGCACATTCAATGATGAATTTTTAATAACGACATTGCAAGTATATACGGTGTCGATTATTTACACACGATCCATCAGAGCCATTAGCATCTGTAAGTGACTTCTACTTGTGATGCACGTAATATTGTCAATGAATGATTGTTCAAGGAAAAGGTCATGAAAATGCAGGCGTTCTGTGACTGTTGGATCGTGTTACTGTGATTTCGTACTTACTTTGCTTGAAAGACCTGTACGCAACCCCCATGCCCGTTGCGTGGAGTTGGTACACTAACGGTCATAATGGTTAACTATATTGTGATTCTGCTTTCGATATGCCTATACCATAACAACTAATTATTGCCGAATGCGTCTCAACTTGTTTGGCGAACCTTAACTTAGGCGCTAGATTCGTCCCTATGAAGATCACGTGTATAACACGTCCGATCCCGGGCGTGTTTTACATGTGATTAATTCAACAAAACCTGGCCTACTCAAACCTAACCAAACTTGAATTGAGCAACCTCTTCCTGGTCATCCTGGTCAAACTCCACTTAACATAAAAACGAGCACATTGTTGTGAATGTAAACGGCGTACAACACCCATCAAAATACCTAGCCTGAAACAACACTCAGAGATGGCGCCAGTAGTATGAAGGGGTACGAAAACCGCTTTCTAGAGCCATTTTGGTGGGCGGGAGGAAGTGCGCAATGCTGCAACCTTGACTCAAGCGGCAGTACGGGGGTTCGCGCAGAAACGGGGGGCGGGGGGGCGTAGGGTACCGGAACTGATTTGATGCGCTAGTCCGCTAACGGACGGAGGGGGGCAAAGCGGAAGGGGGACGGCCGGAGTCAGACAGGCGACTGACGGGTGACTCACTCTGATGAATGGATGGACAGCTTTCGGATTATTCATAATGTATGTTACTAGGTTATATATATTATTAGGCTTTTATATGTTAAAAGGTTATATAAATAGAACGTTTACGCACTACCTCTGGTGGTCGCATTTCACCGGGGCATTGCATGCAACCTTGACTCATCCGGATGAATGGACGGACGGATGAACAGACGGATGAACGGACAGCGTTCGAAAATGCATTGGCAAGGTTTATGTTTTGAGCATTATAATTTGTACTCAGTTTTGTTAAATATATTGTATTTTTATATTTGTTTTTTCTTCTTAGATGGTTGTAGTGGGGTATAATTGGTCACTAACTGTTGCTCGTTATAAATATTTATTCGATTCTGGTATGAATAGTGTTATAGCAAGTTTTCTGGAGGGGGGATTGTTGCGGCAGAGAAACCCATAGGTATAAAGTTGGATGCGCTCCTGTAAAATTATATGAGTTTGCTCATACATGTTCCATGTCATATAAATTTGTTTCCGTGGCACGTTTGCTACGTTGTGAGTGTATATATAGTTATATATTTATGGATGGTTTATTGTTTCTATATTTTTTTTCTGTGGACATATATGTTGGTATTCTTATTTAGTTGTGGTATATATGACTCATTCGATGCTTGATTGGTGGGTTCGTAGCGGTGGGGGCTTGGGGATATTTTTGTCTGTTGTGTTCATTTATCTCTATATATATATATGGTTATTGGGAATAGTGTGGTAGGTATGTCATATAACTCAATTTGCAGCCTTAGTGTGCGAACGGCCCTGTACGGTACCAACCTGATATTGAATTTTAGGCAATGTTTTGCATCTTCCACACTATTTCAGTCATAATTGGTAGGTTATTGCATCATTTTGGTATTTTATAAGTATATATAACATTCTGTTACGATTTAGCCGTGGTTACTATAGTTAAAGAGATGTTAATTTAACCCTGTTTTGTACTGAGTTGAGGCTAATTTCATCAGATTTTGCATGTACTATACCGTATTTACGTAGAAGCATTCCACATCATTTATTATAGGTTTCAGTTGTGTCGCACTTATGTCTTGGTATCCTATACACATTAGTTGTTGTTTGCCTACATGCTAGTTCATTCTCGTTCATCGTGGTTTTAAAGTATGTTTTGGGTATGCTAGAGAATTAATCTTCTTGCTTTGTTATAACTCGTAAGCTTTAGTATAGGTCATTCAGTTTTGTATGTTCTCTGTTGAATTCTCATCTTCAATGCAATATGTTGGTTATTTATACAATATCGGAACATTAGGGTATATTATGTGTGTATCTGCAATATAGAACATTATTTCAGATATAATTTAGTCACATATTGTTCATTTTTAGTGTTTTATATATCTTCTTCCATCCTGATACAATATTTGACGTGGTTATTATAGATATAGAAAAGACGATTTTTTACAAACTTGGTCTTGCTGTTAGGGTATTGTATATTTATTGTACGACCATTCTTCATTATTTAGAAGGAGTTAGAGAGTCCCCAAGGCAAAAGCTCATGCTGTTTATGCCTGTTTGTGTAGATAGGCCGATTTACTAGGATAGATACCATAATGTATTATACTTTTTAATGTGAATTAGAGTATAGTAGAGCATCA
>SDVV010018647.1:0-13708 GCA_016164225.1 Gammarus roeselii
CGGCTACTCGGTGATTACTCACCTCAGAATGAGTGCTGAATGCGCCTCTGATGTCGGCTACTCGGTGATTACTCACCTCAGAATGAGTGCTGAATACGCCTCTGATGTCGGCTACTCGGTGATTACTCACCTCAGAATGAGTGCTGAATGCGCCTCTAATGTCGGCTACTCGGTGATTACTCACCTCAGAATGAGTGCTGAATGGAACTGTTTATGCTAATCTACTCCCGTATTCCCTGTTGTTCGCCACACTCCGAAGACACTAGAGGCAGCACTGTAGTTGCTGCCCGTGATGACACTACCGTGAATGTTCATGTGTGTCCGCTCAATGGGTCTGAGATTTCCCTGCTGATTTAATTGTGAGGCCAACAATCTCCAGCCGTCAGCGTGAAGGCTGTTTCAAAAATTAACAGCTACATTGGGGAGGTTCAAGACTCAGTTAATTTGGGTGCGATCGAGATATATTCTCCATCTTTTTAGCTAGCTGCATCTTCTATACCCCCGCGTAAATTTTTGCCATGTCTATACTACGAAACCATTCTTTCTCCTCAGCAGCAGCTGGTCCAGGCTTTTTGCCGGAACAGGTGCTGCTTGGGCGAAAAAATAGTTTCTTAGTCGTGATACAGCAGAAGAAAATACGTGCGAGATTGTAAAACCCCACAGCTGATTGTGGGGGTTTTACAAGCTCGCATAATATTTGAAGAAGGTGCATCTCAAACACATAAATAAATAATTTCTTCAGATGGAGCAGTAGTTAGGAGCCTTCGGCCGCTCAGGGTGCATGGACTTTACACGCACAGACACTGAGAGGAACATCTTCTATTAACAGAGGAATAAACTTTGCGCAGGTTATAGAACTGAAACAGTTTTTTAAAGATGTTTGCATTGCCGTTCTTTTATGTGTAGAAACTGAAATCTTGACGTTATTCTTCATTGCCTGAATATATTAACAGAAATAAATAGGTTTATTTGCGATGAATTACAACAAAGTTGAACTAGATATATATTTAACGTTCACCGAAAACAAAACAGGTTGAAGATTGGCATTGGCAGGGTTAATAGTAAGGCCCGGTAAACAAGAATACCTTCAAGCTTGAACGAAGAGAGTTTTAATTTGTAGGTACGCTCAAGATGCAACATCCTTGCAGATAGTGCAAGATATTCAACTTGTATGGAACCTAGCGTACACTCTCTGTAACGTTAATTATCGTCTTATCATTGATACGAAAAATAAATTGTATTTAAATATTTACCTGTTTTCCAGGAAACATTGTACGTTTTTCTCTCTTGGAGTCACAGAAATCGTAAACATGATACGAGGTTAACACTTACAGTGAACGATACACAGAAAGTCGTTCGGCACTCGAAGCTGCATCGAATAATTCATCGGTTTGGAGGACCATCTACATTGAAATTTACATCGGCTTGGGCAGGACCCTTCCGTGGACTGTCTCTTGGTGCTGTGTTTGAGACAGAACTTCTTCTTGTGGTAATATCTTCAGGGTTGAATTGAGCAGACCCGATTTTGGAATCAAGACATTTCTCTCGACAGGGTATTTCCCCCATCAAGGATCCTGAAAGGACAATAAGGAAGTAAACGCAATGCAGGAACTACGGGGCAAAGTTGGTAACCATAGACACAGTAATAGACATGCGTCTTCCGTGTCTTGGGAAAGTGATCCCAGAGAAAATTTGAGGAAACTGCGCACCATGACAACAAAACAAGACAGAAGAGATGAGAGTGATGACTTCTACCGTTCGGATGCGTATATTCGTGAATCCCCTCAGCTCCACGCACGCAGACCGCAAGGTCAAGTAGGAGGTATGTTCATGGCAGGATCTCCAGGAAGGCACTTCGTAAACACCTCGACTAGACCAGGCACACAGAGGATATAAAATTTGTTCACAATAGTTACCCCTTAATCCGACGAATTTGATACAAAATTTAGAAAGAGGGAGAAAAACTCCAGGACGAAACAAAAACGATCACAAAGGCCAAGAGATAACTATTCTGTTCCCCGAAGTAGTCGACAGAGCAAGGATTGGAGTTCGAAAATCAAACATAGTGTGAGGACCTGGTTCTGCTGCCAATCAAACAATTCAACGGATTGTGAATACCCTTACCCTTAGAGTTAGCATGATCCTTGTAATGCCACTGTAAACATAAATGTCTTCACTTTTCCCGCTGAGGAATGTTCTACTTCTCAAACGAAAATAAAAGTTTCATAGTCAGACAACAAATTGTTTCAAAGACAGCAACAGTAGCTGAGTAGGAGCTAGTCATCCACACTTGTCTCTCGAGAGCGACCCAATGGGAAGTAGGCTAACACTACTTAATCCCAAATGATACCTCCACCCGATCCTTCAGTGGCAGATTCGTTGTCCAGAAGTGATCTTGTCATTTCACATAAGAAAGTCAAACTTGATCAGAGAATTGATTCGCCAGAAGAATTTTTCGAAGTGTCCAGCAGGGAGGATGACAGCTCGTCTTGCTGTACATTTTACGGGGAAGATGGGGAGACTTTGGATCTTAGCAGTTAAGAGAGCCTTCCAGGTCTACAGTATCGTCTGATATGGACCAAAACGACGTGCAGGCAGGGACATATCGGCCAGAGGGATCAAGACCAATGGTCAGGTTCTGTTGGGGGCAGATCAAGCAGTCAAGATTATTGTTTGGAGGAGCAGCAGAGTGGCGGGCGAGCAAAGAAGGTGGAGGGTACGGATAGTGTTGCATGCACATCAACACTTGAGGATTGCGCGGTGTTGATGGAACAGGGTTTCGGACAAGAAGAAGATGCAGAGCACTGGAACACGGATACCAACAAGGAGGTTTAGAGAAGTCCATCGACCCAGTGTTTGACTAAGCGAGGGAGGCAAGCAGACACACGTTCAGAACAGATTGACAACAAGCCCAACATAATATGGAGCAGTTCCCGCACTGTGCCACAAGGCAATGACGTTAACTTGAATAAGAAACATTCCTAACCTCTCAGTGATAACTAAAACGATAATATTATGTTGGCCTCTGAATCAAGATCAGGAACAAACTAAACGACGATACGTGCATAATCTCATGGAACAATTTCTGAGAAAACATGCTTGGAAACACTCGCTTTCAAAACACATTTGAATTAACAAATACCAAGTCAAAAAGTCTCCCCTTCTTCGAGTTTAACGACGGAGGGACCGCCTAATTCAAGTAATTCTATCTACCCAAGCACAAGTTCATCAGAATCAGCAAAGACCATTCCACAAGAGACACCCAACTTGTCAGCACAAATTTCATCATCCAAACCTCGCACCAAATGTTCTAGAAGTTCGCGACGGCCCAAGACCAGTTCATGTGCTGTTTCCTGTCTCCGACGGGAAGACGAGTAGCAGCTCTCCCCTCCAAGTGGGTAGAACAGCAGCTAGTGCGCCAGGCCACGCTCCAATAAAAGAGGTTTAGTTGTAGGTGTCCTGCTGGCGGTGCTCGGGGTGGTGACCTTTTTGTTCATCATGGCCCACTTCTTCGTGTGAATGGAAGCAGCTTACTCTCAAAAGTCTCCTGAAGTCGTGCGTAATTGAATCTTAAAGGTTGTGAAATAAACTCTGGAAATGCTGCAATTTGTTTGTTTCGCTTTATTTTCAGTCTAACGATGGACGACAAGCGATAAAATGCAGATTTTTTTATTGTTACTTATATTTGTTGCATAAATATCTGTACTGCCGCTGTTGATGATGAGCATTAAATTCTGGCCGTTCAAATGATTATTATGTTTATCATTTATATATAACGTGTGTTAACAAATGTTTACAAGGGTGTTTACAAGTGCAAGAAGACATCAACAGGACTATTGGCCCAGACAAGGTTGCCTCATGATAGCAAGAGGACTAGTTCTGAAGTAGAACGTCTAAGAGAGCTTTATGTGCCGTTTCGGTTTTTAAAACATCAAGAAAGGGAACAGTTTAGCTATTTATCGTCGATTTATGTAGAATTTATCGAGTCGTGATTCAAACGTTTCGATTATAATGCTGTTTACAACCTCCGCTGGAAGTTTGTTCCATTCTTCGACAACTCTATACGTGAAGGAATTGTGCGTGGTGTCGAGTGAGAAGCCCTTCCCAACGATTTTGTATCCAAAGTTCCTAGTCACTCCGCTCGTATCTAAAGTGAAAAGGCTTGCTCGGCCGACGTTTTCCTTACCCATCATAATCTTCCACACCTCGATCATGTCACCTCTGACTCGACGCTTCTCTAGTGAATATAGATTGAGCTCGCATATAGTGCGTCTTCGTACGATTTATTGCGCGGCGAGGGGATGAGTTTGGTAGCTCTACGTTGAACCTTCTCTAAAGTAATAACGTCTTTTCTAAGATATGGAGACCAGAACTGAACGGAATACTAGAGATGCGGTTTAACAAACGCATTGTATAACGTAAGAATACTGTGTCTGCTTTTGTACGAGATAGTGCGGTATATCATACCCAACATTTTGTTGCCTTTTTTGGCAGCATCGTTACATTTTGTACAACTTTTTAAGTCGTTATTATTGATGACACCTAAATCTCTCTCTTCGGTGACAGAAAGCAGTTTATTTCCGGACATTGAATATTCGTGTTTGAGGTTATGAGGACCTATGTGCATATCTTTACATCTGTCCACATGAAATTTAATCTGCCACTTTTCCGACCGATCAACAATTTTGTTCAAGTCTAATTGGATCTGCTGACACTCTAGTTCGATTAGTACTTTTCCTCCTACTTAGTATCGGCTGCGAACTTGCTAATGTTTGAGAGTGTGTTGCTGTCAAGATCGTTAGTGAATATTATGAGGAGAGCTGGCCCTAACACGGGGCCTTGAGGCACGCCGCCTGCCTAACATTACCTCAAGAGGAAGAAGTTCTGTTAAGTACAACTCGCTGCCGTCTGTCCGTAAGCCAGCATTTTATCCAGTTATTAAGCGCGCCTTGAATACCTATGCTGTGCAGTTTACTAACCACCAAGCGCTTGTGAGGAACTTTATTAAAGGCCATTTGAAAATCAAGGTAAATGATTTCGATTGGGGATTTTGTGTCGTGAATTTCAATTATATTTTAGCAAAATAGAAGCATGTTCGTGAGACAGAAACGATTATGTCTAAAGCCATGCTGAGAGTCGCCAATCAACTTGTTTGATTCTAAGAACTCTGTAATATTCTACATCGCTTACCTACTGAAGTGAAGCCTATTGTAATGAAGCATCAATGTTCTACATTGGTTACCTATTGAAATAAAACATATTGAAATGGACTCATGTGAATTGGGGAATATGCAAACACAAACCTGATTACTTGTACAGCTTACACTAAACAGCGGCAATATGCGACACGCCTCTCAGTGTGATGATGTGATGATGATGTGTTGATGATGTCATTAATTATGATTGCAGGCAGTGTCACTGCACTCGCTCCTATCTTCAATATATTCGATGCAGATCATTACTCGGGTAACTCATTAGTGATTTTAATTGACACCCAAAGTGATCTGCGTATAAAACGATAGACAAATTTATGCAAAATGTATATCTTTGTGATCCCTAAGGTAAAGCTCCCGAATATTTACGTAATTGAATAATTAAATGGAGAGTTGTTGGAAGAAGTTCAGTGTTTTAAGTATCTGGGCTCCCATGAAGAAAAGACTGAATTAGTGGAAACTGAGGTGAAGTCGCGAGTGAAGGAGGGGTGTAAAGTGTTGGGTGCACTGAAGAGCGTAATGAGCTGCAGGACGTTGGGGATGGAAGCAAAGAGGGGCTGTATGAGGGTGCCGTTGTCCCAACTGTGCTGTACGGAGCTGAGACTTGGGGAGTGAGAGCAGAGAAGAGAAGAAGGTTGGATGTTTTCGAGATGAAATGTTTGAGGAGCATGGCGGGAGTGTCGCTGAGAGACTGGTTTACCAACGACGTGGTTCAAATCAGAACGGGGACGGTGAAGAAGTTAGAAGACAGTTGATTCACGTGTTCTGAGATGAATCGGGCAAGTGGTGAGGATGGATGAGGGGAGGTTGGTGAAAAGGGTGTGGAAGGTAGATGCGAGTGGACGTAGACCTAGAGGGAGACCGAAGTTTGGGTGGATGGATGGTGTGAAGCAGGCTTTAGAAAGGAGAGACCTGAGTGTGGAGGTAGCGAGAAAGCGTGCACTGAATAGGCGTGAGTGGAGAACTATTGTGAACGGATGAGTTTTGACGCTGCCCTGATGTGCGTTCCCGCCCTAGAAACATCGTTGAGAGACGGGATGGTCGTGGGTGGGGGGGGGAGGCGCTCATCACGACACGGCAGGGGAAAACCAGTCACAGTGTCGGGCCCTGCTGCCAACACTGACCTCGAACCGCACTAATGACCCGAAGGTTCCCGGGTTCCCGGTCGGACCCTTTTGCGCAAAAGGGCTAAGTTGTGCGAGTGTGAGTGTATGAGAGTGTGAGGTGCACTCTGCCGTCGGCCACCCCTCTTGCTGGGGGATATCGGCCTAGTGTCAGTATCTGAACCTAAATAATGATCAACTCAACTTCCTTCCAGATCTCGTGCAAACCCTTGAATGGTCTAACCATGGAATAAGTACTAGTATGGAAGGGCACTATTTCCATTCCTCGAAAGGAGAAGAATTTGTATCATTATAAAATACTAATTTGATTGTTTCGATATATTACATAATTGAATGAGTTTCAAGCAGCGTATTTCGTCCACGAGCAGTGATTGATTTATTCACAAGGCCGGGCACAGTACATTCGCAGCATCGGCATGGGAAAGCAGTCTGTTCACGTCGATGCCAGTAAAAAATAACAATACTAGATAAGCGACAGCGCAAAAAACCTATGCAAGCATATGAGACTGACCCAAGGGATTACCTCTATTTTCTGAAAACACTGTCTAAACGGGATAACCTGTGCAATCCCCTATGCGAGCCGATTTCTACAGCGAACCATCAGATAAGATAACTAAATTTTGAAGTCTGCTGAGCAGACAAGGCTGAGGTGTCTTATATCAGTTCTTATTATGTGGTTCAACTATGTTAACCTTAATATAAAGATACATTCGGTTAAAAGCAAAGATAACGTTCTCAAAGACATACTTCAAGACCGGTCATCAAGCATTCTGTTGTGTTTCTTCTCGTGCCGCATGTAAACCCCGGCATCAGCTGAAACGCCGGTTGCGTGTTATCTTTGCTCAGATAAGCGATACCAACACAACAGATGTCATCTGGTCGATACGGCAAACATCTGGTCGATACTGCAAACAGTAAACAGTCGACCCAATCGGCGAAGTGCTTAAAGCGAACACCAGAGTGCCTGCGTTGGTGTGAACAGAGCAAGGTATTGGCGCATGATGAAACAAGGTAGGGCAGTGTGCTGATAAGTTACGGTGTGGGTTCTGCTCTCAATAGAGGTGGGAGGCGGTGTAGTGCTAGTGCTGTGTAGGGGCTTGTAAAAAGTAGTTGGTTATACTCCAAAGTTGTTATAGAAACCATCAAGCACGTTGGCCTACTCTTTCACAAGGTTATTAATTATTGGTGATTTGGCTATTCAGGTCTGATATTCGACGATTTGTGAATGAAGGTGCTGTAGTAAAAGTCAATGCAATGCTTATAATTGTATGAGCATTGTGTAATAAGTGCCGATGGAGACTATTCTGAGTAAAATATCCAAGGTTAATGATGGTGGACGTTTAAATTTAACCAATATGTTCTACAGTTTGCTTGTGGAATGTGATCTCACGTTCGACTGTGTTTACGCTAAATATCACGCTAACTCTTTGTTGCATTGGAACCCACGAAGGTATAGAAAACGGAGTTCTCATTTAAATGGCGTACTGTACTATTCTATATTTACGCATTGCTTATGTGAGTCACTGGAGTGTAGGACTTAGAAAACAACTTTACCGTCCTTATCAAAGACTAAGAGTAAGAGAGTAGAACAGATAATCCACTAGGACATTCTTCCCATATATGACTCGCGGTGATGACTCTCAAAGCCTTTTTGGCCATTGTCTACTAAACAGCCTGAGCCTAAAAGTTAAAAAATAAACGTTTCCACAGTATTTCATCCTTTTACTTAGAAATCAGCAGTAATTTTGCAGCGGAGGTCATTGTTCCCCAAATGAAGTTCTGAACTCCTAGCAAATACACGTCACCGCGGTTTAACCCCGGCAAGCGTACCCTGATAAGCGTTGACTGATAATGAATGAAGATGGCGCCCTGGAGTGTAGATAGAAACAAGCGTCCTGGAATAAAGTTAGAAACAAGCGTCCTAGAGTATAGTTAGAAACAAGCATCCTGGAGTATAGTTAAAACAAGCGTCCTAGAGTATAGTTAGAAACAAGCGTCCTAGAGTATAGTTAGAAACAAACGTCCTACAGTATAGTTAGAAACAAGCATTCTATAGTATAGTTAGAAACAAGCACCCTTGAATATAGTTAGAAGCAAGCGTCCTAGAGTATAGTTAGAAACAAGCGTCCTAGAGCATAGTTAGGAACAAGCGTCCTAGAGTATAGTTAGAAGCAAGCGTCCTAGAGTATAGTTAGAAACAAGCGTCCTAGAGTAATCCGTACATATGAACCGCGGGTAAGCGGAAGGCCACCTAGAAACGCGCTACGTTTGCCCTGCGTGGAATAAAATTAGACGCCCCAGAATAACCCTTACGTTTGCTCCGTGGTTTAGAAATACGCCCCCCAAAGTTAGGTTAGGCTGTGAAGGTTTCAACGGAATATGCCGCAACGGACTGCCCCCAGCACCCGTCCCTCGATGTGGGGCACCAATAGAATAAGTTTGTACTGATATAAAAAACAACGAACTGATAGCGGCATCGCTTTTCGCCACTGCATCTAAGTATGACCTTTCCTCTGAGGAGGATTAGTAGAAAACTGGGTCAAATGTGAGCTCACAGGGGATGGTCTTCACGTAACATTCATTTATTGTTCAGGTACAGTTTGCAGCAAATAAAACCTTCACAAACAAATCTATGTTGCACCGCCATTTGCAGTGATGGAAATAATTTTAAATAGCTAATCACTTCAACTGATCCCATATTATTACAAATAGTAATTTTTCATTGTGCTTGTTTGCATATGCTAGCAGTCATCTCACAAAGAGGGATTTTGTAATACCATGACCAAACAGCAGCTGGCAGTCACCAATAGGTACATAAGGCAGAGAATAATAATTTTTACGTGGTTTATTTTGTATTGAATAGGTCTTCTAACAATCGTCTGTTATTGTCATGGGTCACAAATGCTTTAGTGAGTCTGAGAAAGATCAGGAAGCTTGTCTACTTATTCTTCGCTGGCATCACTGAAGTAGGACCAGCACATCTCTGCAATGTCTATAATACAGCATTTCAAGGCTTATGAAGGAAATACGCCTCGCGCACGAACGAAAGGGCAGCCAAACTGATGGCACGGTTTGAATACACATTTTAATTTCACCGATTCACAAAACTAGAACTAAATTGGTAGACCTATTTGTGATGTATTGAAAAGTAACTTTCGAACACGAATGTTTATTAGCATTGGCACCAACGCCAGGTGTGTACGTGCTTTGGAACACGAATGTTTATTAGCATTGGCACCAACGCCAGGTGTGTTCGTGCTTTAGAACACGAATGTTTATTAGCAATGGCACCAACGCCAGGTGTGTACGTGCTTTGGAACACGAATGTTTATTAGCATTGGCACCAACGCCAGGTGTGTACGTGCTTTGGAACATATATGTTTATTAGCATTGGCACCAACGCCAGGTGTGTACGCGCTTTGTAACACGAACGTTTATTAACATTGGCACCAACGACGGATGTGTACGTGCTTTGTAACACGAATGTTTATTAGCATTGGCACCAACGCCAGGTGTGTACGTGCTTTGTAACACGAATGTTTATTAGCATTGTAACCAACGCCAGGTGTATACGTGCTTTGTAACACGAATGTTTATTAGCATTGTAATCATTGCTAGGTGTATACGTGAATATGCAATTAGATTCGAAGAATCACCGAGCGTTTGAGTGAAGTATCAGAGTCCGGTTATTAAGTGTTTGCGTTGTTATGGATGGATTGGGTATAATTATTAGGTCAACTAACCGGCTCAGGTGAAGATAGTAGGCCAAACCAGATAGAAGTGAGGGGGGGGGTGTCCGAGGACTAGGCTCACCTCACCCTCCTCTTATACACTCACAATCAAACAAACTTGGTCATTTGCGCTGATGGATTCGGGCGGAAGACTCCGCAACATACTTTGGGTCAGGAGTGCGGTCCAAGGTCAGTATCAGCAGCAGGGCCTGACAGTGAAACTGAATTGCCTGATGCGTCATAGTGACCTCCCATTCCCGATCACGACCACCTCTTTTATCAAGGCGACGCCAAGTGCGGGAAAGCACATCGGGGCAGCGTCAAAACTCATCCAATCACAACTATCCTTCCATCACGCCTTTCCATTGCACGCTCTCTTGCTCCCTCCACACTCATGTCCCTCCTTCCTAACGCCTGCTTCACATCATCCATTCACCCGACCTTCGGTCTGCCTCTAGCCCTGCGTCGACTCACCTCTGCCTTCATCACTCTTTCCACCAATCTCCCGACATCCATCCTCACCATGTGCCCGAACTATCTCAGAACACGTAAATCTACTATGTTCTCTAACTTCTTCACCATCCCCGTTGTAATTTGGGGAACGTCGTTTTGATTCTGTCTCTAAGCGTCACTCCAGCCACGCTCCTCAAATATTTCAGCTCCGTGGAGCACAGTCGGGACAACTACCCCTCAAACAACCCTCTCTTTGCTTCCATACCCAACGTACTACAGCTCATTTCACTCATCAGTGCATCAAACACTCAGCACACTTCACGCTTGAATTCACCTCTGTTTCCACAAGTTCAGTCTCCTCCACATAAGAGTCCATGAACTAAAAACATTGAACTTCCTTCAAGAACTCTTTATTTTGGGAGAAGACAAATTTTGTTCGCATCGATATTCCTGGAACAACTCATTATTTTACTTTTACATACGTTAAACCCACGTTAACGGGCAGTTTCCTCCTTTCATACACTTTGCCGAACTCCGTCGCTAACCTACACAACTTCTCCTCAGAATCCACCACCAGTGCTGCACCATCCGGAAACAGTAACTAACTCAACTGCCAAGTCTGCCCATTGGCTCCCACCAGCTCCAAGTCACGACCCAATACACTCGCGTTCACCTCCCTGACCACTCCATCCATGTAGAGATTGTACCGCCAGGGAGACATGAGGCAGTCTTGTCTTAGTCCTACTTTCACTGTGAACCAAGCATTCACCTCGCTTCCTACTCTGATACATGCAATTTGGTCCGTTTATATGCTTGAAAATTTAAAAAAAAAAACACTGACAGTACCGAAGATCTCTCCAAAAACAATGCCAGATTATCTCAGACTAATTCCTATACTCTCTCTATCAGTACCTTACTAAGCAAGCAAATTTACGGTGAGTTTATGCGATGTTTTCGACCTACTAACGTGAATCTCTCATCCCGCATGATCAATGAAGTGTGTTTATTCATCCCATGGGGATAATATCAAAGTCCTCTCGGCGGCCTCTTATTTACATTAGTGTCCGTCCGCTGCACAGCCAAGCATTCGTTCACCAAAAACAAAAAAAGACTCAACTCAACAGTTTTCGACAGATTTTTTTGTTTCATATAGGTTCAAATATAACATATAGTTCTTAGAACAATGCCAAAACGTTCAATTGACGTAACATAGTGTTTTACCAGAGCAAGATCAATCCACCTTTGTGTATCTATGGTTGTTTTACGTCGTCCACGTAATAAGAAATATTATGACGTCATAGTGCCCTTCCCTATCGCTTTGTCCGTCAGTGGTTGCTTCATCTTGTTCAGCCAATTAAGAATGCATAAATAATTATACCACACACTACCCCTCTGTATCGGCCCAATGCCAGACCCTTCCCTAATGATCTCTACGGTTGCGTGTGTCTGATTGCTGCTGCAGTGCCCTCGCTGTCACGGCAACGGAGGTACCTGCATGACGATGCTGGCAAGCAACTGTTTGAGGTCTTTTAATAGTATTAAATCATTCCATTTCCAGCATCTATCAATAGGGGTTCAATTCTTAGGTGAAACCCATGAAACGCAATTATGAGATGCACAATTGGAATCAGCGATACGTATCTTCGGAATGAATTGGTCGCAGCTCATCTATGGTGGGGGGGCCAGGTCGCGTTAGGCGGTGCTGACCTCTCTAGCCCCTGCAGTAGCACTATGCTTGATTGGGGCACAGCACGGCAGCACGAGCCACTTCTTCACGGGGTGGCTCGCGGGGTGTTTTAAAATATTATAATACTAAATGTAGGTGTATTCATACGCAGAGAGGAATAGAGGGTTACAATTGGTTGGTTCCACCCAGGGGTTGCATTACGTACACCGTGTACACTTGTGTAGTGCAATGGTTGTAGTTACCTCTCGTCTGCATTGCATTTAGTTAGATTTTTCTTAACGAATTGTCTTACCAGTTTACTCTGTGTGGGGACTCGCTTCCTCCTAGGTGCTGTAGGGTGTCATGGGGTAGGCATCACAGATGGGGAAGGCGTCTCGTTTTTTTCGTCCACATGGCCTCGGTATGTTGACAAGGCGCGTACACCACCTGCCGAACAGGAGGTTTTCACTGCAACTGGGCACGCTAAACACTCGATCTTTTTTACTCAACAACATTACTGTTCTCGTATAAAAGTAGATGCAAGATTTACGGACTTATGAAAGAGTTCTATTAGGCGATACATATCTACTCGGGACTGGGCTGCCATACACATTTGATCAATTAATACATACAAATCTACTCAGGACTGGGCTGCCATAAACATTTGATCAATTAATACATACAAATCTACTCAGGACTGGGCTGTCATAAACATTCAATCAATTAATACCTTAATTTCCCTTCGTGACAAGAACGATACTAATCCATTTATTTAAAAGCGATCGTCAACAACCCGCACGTGCGTTTAATATAAATAAGGCCCGACAAGATATTGCTCAGTATTTATGTCTGACACTAGGTGTAGCTTTTCAAATTATTAGTGATTTCATCATCGGAATAAACCTACAGACCATAGCCAGGAATCGAACCCGCGGTTCTACTAGACTCTACAGACTCTACCAGAGACATTTTAAGAGTCACTCATGACTCTACCAGAGACACTTAGAATCACTCACGTTTGATGGATCACTGGGTACATGTATACCGTCCAAAAGGACATGTTCGGTTCATTAGGCTTAGTAAGATATTTCTGAGGTGTATGGAAAAAAAAATTAAAACAGAATTATGTTTTCGTACAACTTAAATTATTCTCTTCAAGTATGAATCGATTCATTTAACTCGAATATGAATACTTTTTCGAAATTTATTAAGCCCCTTTGAAATCAAACCCATACAAAAATATGTCCCCGGTTGTAACGTAATCAATTCTACGGTATTATAACATAGCTCACTCCAAGGAGTGGCATACGTTTTATCGTCACTCATTACACGGTGTAACCAGAGTTATAACGTCACCCACTCCAAGGTGTGGCATACGTTTTATCGTCACTCATTTCACGGTGTAACCCAAGTTATAACGTCGCCCACTCCAAGGTGTGGCATACGTTTTATCGTCACTCATTTCACGGTGTAACCCAAGTTATAACGTCGCCCACTCCAAGGTGTGGCATACGTTTTATC
>SDVV010018648.1:0-13708 GCA_016164225.1 Gammarus roeselii
AAGGTCTTTGGGTTCCTCATGCGATGCGCAAGGCCGCGGTCTGTTTACATGGTAAGTAGTTTATTTGTGTGGGGGCAATACATGCCGCGAACAATGTATTAAAATACGCAAACACCAGCAGTATTTGCGTTGGAGTTATCGGTTTGATGAATTGTTTGAAGTGTGTTATTGATTCCTTGGAGTGCCCATAGATGGTTGTGGTAATTGCCCTGAATACGTTCAATCGAATTTCGGCGTTAGTGTAGATGTTGTTTGTGTGAGGTTTGAACATCATTCCTGTAGAATTGGGCCTGTTAGGTATTGGAGTGTTGTTGAGTGTAAGAAGAGGGTGAATGCGGTGTTCACTGTTGTCTGGTGTTGGTAATGAGTCATGCAGCTAGACTTAGACTGAGTTTAGATATTTCTGGAGGTCTGCTGCTGCGGTCGCGTATTTGTGGTGATCTGTGATAGTGAAGTCATCCATGTATGAGCTGATGCAGGTGTTGGGCTGTATTGGTGTTGGTAGGTTGTGCATGAAGGCGGTGATGTTTGAAGGGGGAAGGACAAAGCCCTGGGGAACTTCATTCGGAGCTGTGTGGCTGGAAATTGACGTGTACTCCAAAATTACACCCAATTAAGTTGAATGCGCGAACGGTTTTCCTCCTAAGAAAGGTTTTCTAAAGTCTTCACCTTGCGACTAATTATGCCAGTCAAGCAAGATCACCTGCAAACGAAATAATGCATAACTTTTGCGTTCACGAAATTTGAGAGGAATTGAAAAATACAGATACTCGGCTAACAATATTTGCAAACTTAATTATAAATTGTTCGTTTGTGGACGCGTCCAAGCAATCCTCGCACTGCGAACTAAAGTCAGATAATCGTCTTTGTTGAGAATATTATTAGAGAATCGTTCTCTACTCTAGAATAATTCAATATTGAGAAATACTGTGAATGTAGTGCCTTGAACAGTGTATTGAAATATGAATCCTGGATAACAAGCTGTTGAGGGTTCATATTTCAATACTACGATCCTTATTTCGTTTGCTTGGCAAGTCCCTTTGGCTGGTAGAATTGGCCGCAAGGTGAAGACTTCAGAAGGCACTTTCTAAGAGGAAAACATTTCATTCAACTTGAGCGCCAGCCCAACAGTTCGTTTTTAGTGATAAACATCTTATCTGGACAATGCATAGGTCATCGCATTGAAACGTTTTCGACTATTGTCGAAACTGAATACACATAAGAATTTTCCGGCCACTACTGCAACTGTATTTTTTTAAATTACACTTCTAAGTCCGCATTTATTATGGATGAGAGACGATGATCTGGACAAGGTACCACCGATCAGACGGCAATTGCCAATCGTAAGATGCTAGTAGTTTATTGTTTTCGTTAGCGAGCCTCTGGCAGTGCGGCGCTCAGCCTTCGATGTTCAACCTCAATGTTGTGGTATCGACTGTGATTGGCGCACATCGGCCATTCCTTTTCAGTCGCTTTAAGGGGATGGATGATCATTCATTTTATCGATTATTAACACTGTATTTTAGTATTTTATTATTTCTTATTTCGTGGGCTCTATTATTTATCTGAGCCCATTTTTCATGGTTATAAATTTTGTATTGTTATTATACATCGAGGTTGGTTGAGACTAGGTGACCCAGGGAATGGGGGATACTCGTGGGGCCCGCGGAACTTGAGGGACTTGGGGGATTCGGGAACCCTGAGGACTTGGAAGACCAGGGTCCTTCTGGGTCCCTTTGGGACCCCCTTGAGACCCTTTGTGACCCCCTGAGAAACTTTGGGACCCTCTTGAGGCCCCTCTGAACCCTGAAACCTCTGCTCCCCCTCCCAACGCCGTGAAGGCCGTACACAGAAATATGAATACATGTGAAATGCTTGAGTAGAAAAATAAGTTATTACAGTCCACGGATAACTTGCTCAGAAGGGGAGAACCGCGTCGAGGCTGGTCGAGGTGCGTCGAGATCAGTCGAAACATGTTGAGACGAGCAGAGTTGGTTGGGTGCGACAATTTGAGACTGGCCAGCCAAATTGATTCGAGACAAACCGAGATGAACTGAGACGAGGGGACTCGAGGGACCCAGGGGACTTGGGTTACCCTCCGGATGCCGTCTGTCTCTATTCGGGCCTATGGGACCTCTGCCATCCCCACCCTATCCTTTTAAACTATGAGTGTGATGTTAATAATCTAAGCCATTTTTAGCACCTGATGAACCTACCCTTTCTTTCCTCTTTCCATTCCACATTTCTGTCATATAAAATAATGAAAGTGTATTTGTGCAAGAGTTGCTGTTTGTGATTTTGTGAATAAGCGATTATTCAGTCAGTGCTCGCTTGACCTTTACCGCGTAGCTATAAACCTTGTGATGCGTTGCGATTGGAGTTGATCAGATCCGTGAAGCTGTAGTTCTTGAACCAATTTCGACGACACTATCTGTGCGCACTGGCGTGCGTATATATTACTCCTGAGGTTCGAAGGGGTTGGAGGCGGGGATTCGTTTCGTCTGAGTCTTAATTTTGCCTGAATGGAGGAGTTTTACTGTAACTAAACTAGACCGCGTAGCTGTAAACATTGCGTTGCGTTGCTGTCGGAGCTTACTTTGTTCGTGTAGCCGTTAACCTTGCACCAATCACGACAATGCTACATGCATGTACGCAGTAGCGTGCATACATATTATCCTCGAAGTTCTAAATGATTAAAAGCGGAGATCCGTTTCGTCTAAACGTTTTTCTTGTGTGCACCAGCGTGCGTCTGACACGACTGAAAATGTTCAAAATGTTCTTACTTTGACAACGTGGTTTTTTACGCATGCTGAGGCGAGCGAGCCTACTGGAATCCATGATCGGCGACCCCTACGGGAAGCCTGTTGTATTAATCAGAGGGCCCAAAATGTATATACAGCCTTTCCATTTAGAAGAATTTCGGGATTCGGATGCGTACATTAAAGTTCATTGCACAATAATTTGGGTTTCAATTGTAATTACTGAAATAAAATATCGGAGCAAGGTTTCACTAAGCGGCATTCGTGAACCAGTCGCTAGGAAACGTAGATGAAAGCGATTGGGCAGTAATGTGCGAAGCCGTTAAACATAAAGTAGGAGTAAAGAAAATGTGCATTCGCTCAACATAATCTCAGGATATGGAAGTGTCGAAGCAAGAAGACTGCACTCTAATTGCCTCTAGTCTTCTCCCCAAGTGTGCAATCATGAGCCAGCATATAAATGCACACTGACTTAGTGATGATATGAATATTTAATGTGCATTGAACATCTCAAGTTAAATGAGGATTGTAAAACACTCAGGGCTTCAACGTAAGTAAGATGTGCACATTGAATTTGAAAACATATCGCTTAGCAAAATTGAACAACGAATGAATTATTGCAAAAACTTATGAAACGAAAGAACTCTACACCAGATACCACTAGCTATAACAAGTGCGAAACGGCCATCGAGGCAGTTTCATCGGTGGGCGTACGGATGGGTGACCTTGGGGCAATCATGAGGACCGGAACTAATTTTCACCGAATTAGTAAAAGTTTATGGATAGGGCATAATTAGCGGTGGGGAAGGGATTGACCGGGATCAGCGGCGGGAGGTGGGCGGCGCGGAGGGAACAGAGGTGAATGACTCATTCGAATAATTCGTTTGTTAATAGGTTATAAATGTTATTAGGTTATATATATATATATATCAATAAGTTTTTTATGTTAATAGGTTATGTATTTTTATTTACATATAGGTATTTGCGTTTCAATGCTGGGCATACTGTATTGCAATTTTGGTGCATGTCATGTTGCATGTATGCATTTTCAATGCTGCTCCTCTGAATGTTTTGGGGGGGGTAATGACAAACTTACATTTATAAGGTTATTTTTATTGATAATAAAACTAACAGTTACCTAATAAAAAAAAACACTTTTCGGACAACGTCATGATGAAATTTTTCTACCTTTTCGACGTCGTTCGATACTGATCAATTTACACGTGGCATAGATTCAATTAGTTTAATGTTATTTATCAGTACCCTTGCGCTCCGTTTTACTTACTCTTGCAGTAACTCGTTCATTCGTTTTTCTAGGTTGTGAGCCATCCGATGAAGAAAAATAGATACAAAATTAGTAGGTGACTGCAACATTCCTTCAAAGAGGTGATCCCGTAATGGAATATTTTCAAGATGCAAATTATCTGCCCAGGGTCAATAAGATTGTCTTTATCTATGGAAACATTTCGTCATAATTTTCTCGCTAGAACCAGTGCTGTTCTTCGGACCGGCACGACTGAGGATCTTCCCATGTGTCATGGTTGTCTTGGGAGCTGTGTGAGCATCTCTGCTTACCATTATAGTTTCCGCTCGTGTGACCGTATTTCTGGCATTTATAACATCGCATCGGACGTCTCTCGAATGGTGTAACCTTGGTTTTGGTGGTGCAAGAAGGAATGTCTAGATATTTTGGTGGAGTAGGGCAGTTAAATTTTGGTATTAAGGCTGTGGTGGTCTCTCTTCTTGGTGTGATCTTTGATGTGATTTTTGCTTCGACAACGCAGTCTTCGTATTGAACAAGTCCAGTGATGTACTCCTCGATTTCCCCCTTCGGGATATCTTCAACGTAGATCAAACCTAAACTTGTTGGGAAAGTCGGGTGGGGCACTATTTTGCATGTTTTTTCACAGAGTCTAGTTGGAGAGAATTGTGGTTTGTGTCTACTCTGATGGCGAAGCCTACGTTGCCGCTGGTAGCGACGCTCAGGTCTAGGCGGCCAGTGAAAGAGCCCAGCTCTTTTCGTAGTGTATGGACAAATATCCGGTCTGTCTTTGGCGTCAAACGTGATGTTGAGGTGCTTGGGAAAGGTATGACTATAGTTGAACAAGTTGTGTTCATTGAATGACGTGTATTGCTTCCTCCTTGCAGCCCTCGGAGCTCGGTTGGTGTTTTTGTGGGGTGGAGAGTTGTCGAAGTTGTCGTCGGACGTAGAGATTATCGTCGGGTTCTTTAGTTAGTTGGTTTTCTATTAGTTCGTGGATATGGAGAAAGATGGCCTTGACATGACCCTTGATTCTCGTTAGACTGTCGGCAATTGTGCTAAGTTCTGCGGCGAAAACTTCTGCTTCCTGCTCAGAGAGGCTCGGCTGCTAGGCTTGGTAGATTCCTGATTTCCTGGACGTTCCTGGTAAACTCGTCGATGCGGTTGTCTCTCCGGTCGTCTTCGGCTGAGGTTTACAAGTGTTTACAAGTGTAGGAAGACAACAACAGGACTATTGGCCTAAACTAGGTTGCTTTTTGTTAGCAAGAGGGTTAGTTCTGAAGTAAAACGTCTAAGAGGCCCATTGGCACAAACTAAGTAGCTTTTTGATAGCAAGTGGATCCGTTTTGAAGTAGAACGTCTAAGAGAGCTTCGTGTGTCAGTCATGTTTTTTTATAACAGGAAATGGAACGGTTCAGCTATTTATCGGCGATTTATGTAGAACATATCGAGCCGCAACTTGAACGTTTCGATTGTATTGCTGTTTACAACCTCCGCTGGAAGTTTGTTCCATTCTTCGACAACTCTATACGTTAAGAAATTGCGCGTGATGTCGAGTGAGAAACGTTTCTCAACGATTTTGTATCCATTGTTCCTAGTCCCTCCGCTTGTATCTAAAGTGAGAAGGCTCACTCGGTCGACGTTTTCCTTACCCTTCATAGTCTTCCACACTTCTATCATGTTGCCTCTGACTCTACGTTTTTCCAGCGAATAAAGATTTAGTTCACGAAGCTTGTCTTTGTACGAGTTATTCCGCAGCGATGGGATGAGTTTGGTAGCTCTACGTTGAACCTTCTCAAGTTTAATAACATCTTTTCTAATGAATGGAGACCAGAATTGAACGGCATACTCGAGATGCGGTCTAACAAATGCATCAAATAACTGGAGCATATTGTGTTGGTTTTTGTACGAGATAGTGCGGGATATCATACCTAGCATTTTGTTGCCTTTCTTGGCAGCATAGTTACATTGCTTGCTGCTTTTTAAGTCGTTTACAATGATGACACCTAAATCTCTCTCTTCGGTGACGGGAATGAGTTTCTTTCCAGACATTGAATATTCGTGTTTGGAGTCATAAGGACCTATGTGCATAACTTTGCATTTGTCTACATTAAATTTCATTTGCCACTTTTCTGACCAATCAACAATTTTGTTCAAGTCTAGTTGGATCTGCTGACACTCTAGTTCAGTTTGCACTTTTCCTCTGATTTTAGTATCATCTGCAAACTTGCTGATGTTTGAGAGTACGCTGCTATCGAGATCGTTAATGAATATTATAAAGAGAACTGGCCCTAACACGGATCCTTGAGGCACGCCGCTTGTAACATTAACCCAGGGGGAGGAAGCTCCGTTAAATACAACTCGCTGCCGTCTATCCAGGAGCTAGCATTTCATCCAGTTGTTAAGCTCACCTCGAATACTGATGTTGCGCAATTTACTAATTGGGTGCTTGTGGGGGGGGGGGACTTCATCAAAGGCATTTTGAAAGTCAAGGTAAATGATATCGATTGGACATTTTGTGTCGTGGATTTCGATTATATTTCTGAAAAAGAGTAGCAGATTTGCATGACAGAAACGGTTGTGTCTAAAGCCAAACTGGGAGTCACCAATCAATTTGTTTGATTCTAAGAAATCTGTTATTATATCCGTTATCAAACTTTCCATCAACTGGCCAATGATTGAGGTGAGACTGATTGGACGGTAGTTGCCGGGACACTTATTGTCCCTTATTTTGAAAGTTGGGGTAACATTAGCCTCTTTCCTTTCGAGGGGCAGGGCTGTTTGTGAGAGATTGGATGAAAATATTTGATAAATGTTCGACGATTTCGTTTCTAGTCTCCTATAGAATTCTAGGATGATTTTGGTCTGGACTTGGAGATTTGGTGACTTTAAATTTTTCTATACATTTATGAACTTCGGCGGGGAAAAGTTCACTGCGGTGAGGGCTTCAATTCGTTTTGCCGTTATGATATCCTCAGGATTAGGAATATCCTGATTCTCTATCGTAAATGCAGAGCAAAAGTATTCATTAAGTAGAACACTCATTTTGATATCGTCCGTTTCTAACTCACCATCATCGTTCTCGAGAGGACCTATTACAGATTTTGATTTTTTTTTTGCTCGAAATATATCTAAAAATATGTTTCGGATTAGTTTAGGCATTGGCAGCAATTCCATTTTCATAATTTTTCTTCTTACGTTTCAGGATCCTCTTCAGATCTCGTCTGCTAATTTTGTATTCATTTTTTGCGACGTCGTCATGTAGATGTCTCTGCTTTATCGAATGCTTTGCTTTCTTTCGTGAATGAAGGCGCTGCAATTCTCCTTTCCAGTACTTGGGCTGATAGGCTGCTGTTCGCCTGTTTTTGCGCGGGATATGCTCATGTTCGATGTTTTTAAGTGCAGTCAATAAATAGTCAAGCGATTGATTTACATCTTGTCCGAGGGTTATATTTGCTGACACCATTGACTCTCTTAAGCCATCAAAATTAGCTAATCTGAAGTTAGGGACTTTTTCGCAGTTTGTTGATGTTTTCAACTGGAGCTCTATCAAAAAGCAGATACAGTTGTGGTCATACGTTCCAAGTGGTTCGCCTACTTCGACGTTTGTGACATGAGAGTCGCTTGCACTAAATAGGAAATAAAGAATGTTGCTACCTCTTGTAGGTGTCTTCACCATTTGGGTCATGAACTTATCGTCTGCAAAATCAATCAGACGTTGGCCGGTGGCTGTACATTCGTCTGATTTCCAATCAATATCAATATCAGGGATATTGAAATCGGCAAGCACAATACTGTGTTGTGTTGTGACAACATCGACGAGGGTGTTGTAAAGATCGATATCATCTGCAAACTTGTTTATAGGGGGGTGATAGACGAGATTGATTTGACATTTTATATGTTTACCGACTACTTGGGTTGATACTATGTCGCGCCTGTTGTTTGGGATGGTGACTTCTAATACTTGCAGAATGTTTTTTACATGAAACGGCACTCCTCCGCCCTCTCGGCCTTGTCTATCTTTGTGAAATAGTGAGTAACCGGGAGGAGTAAATTTGCCTAAATAATGCCTGGTGATTAATTTCATTCACAATTCTGTGATTGCTATTATGTCGATACTTTTTACGATTTTGTCTCTGAGACTTCTAGCGTTCACGTAGTAACATTTGAGAGTGCCGTTAGTCATATTGACTTGATTTGCTTGACTTATTTTGTTTCTACTCTGAGATCTTGTGTCGGAGCAAAGACTTTCGTTTTCGTTTACACGGGTTGTACTAGAGGAGCTGCGACTACTGCCTCTAACTCGGACTGGATAGATGACAGGAACTTTTTTGCTAGGACCTGTTGTGGTGTTTTGATGGGCACTTGTATTTGTTGTGTATCTCGTGTTGAAACGGGCGGAGGTCGCTGTGTCGTTACGTCGGACACTGCTGGCGGAGTTGTTGGCTTGATATCGTTTACGTTTTTTGACTTATTATCGTTGACAAGTCCAGCGCCGATGTTTTTAAGGATGTTTTCGATGGTATCAAGTCAATAGGTGTTTATGCGAGCCTTGTTGGTCATTCTATCAAAGTTATGGTACTATGGGTCGATCCTCGTATCCCAATGATCCGAAAAAGAGCTTCCAGCTGGGTGAGAGCACTCAGACTGTCTGAAAATACAACATACGTGCCGAGGCGGTCAGTTTTTGCAATAGAGATGGCTGATTTGAGTGTGTGCAACTAAAAAAAAATACAGAGGCCTCTTGGGGTAGGGTTGCCAAACGTAACGTACCTCCGCACGGCGGCAGCTTTGCTCCGTCCAATGTTTTGAAGCAGTCTGTGTATATATGACGGTGCTCGGAGTATTGTTCGTAAAGTAGTCTGGAGAATTGCCGGCAGGCCCACCGCAGGTTTACCAGCGCTGGGCTTATCATCCACGTTGGTGTGTTGATTTGAAGAATTCGGTAGGAGAATGAAGGCTTGATTGCTAGCGATTGATGTTCAGCGAGGTCAGTAAGTTGTCCACGCGTAGGGAAAAAACTGGGCATACATTCTTCCTAGCTACTAAGAGGCGTTTATCGAGAACGTTGGTGACGTCGATGAGTGCTGGGCTATTGATAAAGCTCCTGGTCTTGGAATAGTATTAAAGCAAGAGATTCTCTCCGGAGCGGAAGAGGAAGCTCGTTAGCAAGCACGTTCACAGATTTGATGGGAGTGGAACGGAACGAGTTGTTGTGATAAGCAGAGTGTTGTATACGATGATGGAGAGTTGTGATTTGTTTTGCGCGCCCTACGAGGGAGCCTATTATGACTCACGTTGAGCCTCATTTCCACCGGAGGATGATGGATAGGGGTTCATGACTGGTTTTGGCTGCCAAACCGAGAACAATGGCTCCGTAGTCAATGCGAAAGCGTATGATTGTTAAGAATAACGTCATGCCGGTCGCCACTGGACCGTCCACTGGATGAAGAGGAATATTTTGCCTAATTTTATTAGAGTGTTAGAATTTATTGGTTGCTTAAGGTGTTGATACAGAACTTTGGTCACATTTTTATTGGCAAATGAAAGTTCGTCATCCACTACCGAATGTTAGTGAAGGATTAGTTCATTTCACTTGTTGAAAAATTTGTGATGTATATTAATATATTGGTTCCGCCATTGTTCTTGTTAATCACGTTGGGTGTTGACAATTTGTTGTTTGTTCAAGTAAAGGAGGCTATCTTGTCTCACTTTCATTTTATAATGTAGGGTTAAGTCTTGGGAGATAATTTGAATGCTCATTTTTATTTTCATGTGAAAAATAGGGTACATGCCGTTTTGAATCTTCATCATAAGGTACTACTGTTGGAACTTTTTTTTTTTTGACATCTTTGTGAGATAGGTAGGTTTTAGATTTGATTCGATTTGATTTGGGCCTCACTTCCACCAGAGCCTCAACGTGAGTCATAATAGGCTCCCTCGTAGGGCGCGACCGTCGTTGATTCAGGTAAGTTCGCACGGCCTCGCGTGCGAAAATATTAGTCTTGTCAAGATGAAGTCGGTATATATTTCAATTGTGGCACATTCGCGTACTAGCGCGTACGAGAGAGAAAAGAGTTAATGCGCATCTTTATGAAATGTGTTGTTATTTCTGTGCGTAATGGGGTGGAGAGACCACCTCATTTGCACAGGTGTTTGAGGTTAGAAGAGCTTCGTATAGTCCGGTGTGTTTTCCGAAAGCGATATGCTTTTTACGGTAGGTTGGGTCCGTGAGTAGGCTTTGTAGGTTGCACGGGGGATCTAGGAACGCTCGTCGGGCTGCCGCGAATGCATTGCAATCCATCAGTAAGTGTTTCACGCTGATAGCCACTTGGTGGCAACAGGGGCAAGGTGGCGCGTTTGGTCCTGTGTCGACATCCATCAGGTGGTTGTGAGTTATCCACGTGTGTCCTGTGCACAAGCGGTTGATGAACACTTGGTCTTTTCTGTTGGTAAACTTTGTTTCCCACTCTCCGACTGAGGGCTTGACTGAAAGCATTTTTTGTCCACTCTGTTGCCACATTTCATCCCATCGAGATGTTATATGGGAGTTGATGATAGGGAACCAGTCTCTGTAATGTATTGCAAAAAATTGTTCGTAGTGAGTAGATGCCAGTTAAGCAAGCGAGTCCGCAAGTTCGTTTCCTCTTATTCCCGCGTGCCCGGGGATCCAGCAGAATTCCACAGCCTGACCCGTCTCGGTCATCACAAAGAGATGGTGCTGCATTTTACGTAGAACTGGTTGTTCATAGTGCAGTATTTTAAGCTTGGTGAGGACACTCAGACTGTCTGAGAATAAGACTTATTTGGGGAAGCGATGTGTTTTTGCGATAGAGACGGCTAGTTCGAGCGCGAAGCTCCGCAGAGAACACGGAGGCCTCTTGTGGGAGGGTGGCCAAGAGTGGGGTGTCCCCACGCAGCGGCGGCTCCCACCCCGTCCGCGGCTTTACAGACGTCAGTGTATATGTGGCGGTGCTCTAAATATTCTTCCTCGAGTAGTCCTAGGAACTCCTGCCTGCACGCGTTGGTTGGAGTAGTTGCTTTATGGTAGATTTGCTGGTCTTGGTTGACCGGTGGTGGGTTGATCATCCATGTAGGTGTGTTAATTTGAAGGATTTTGTAAGAAAATTAAGGCTTAATAGCTTTACGATTGATGTTTTGCGAGGTCAGCAGATTTTCCACACGTAGGGAAACGGTGAGCAAATATTATTTTTAGTCTCAAAAAGGCGCTTATCGGATATGTTGGTGATGTGGCTGATTGCTGGGTTGATGATAAGACTTCTTGTCTTAAAATAGTATTATAGTGAAAGTTTGTCTCGCCGGAGAGGAAGTGGAAGTTCGTTAGCGAATACATTAAGTGATTCGATTGGAGTGAAGCGGAACGCGCTGGTTGTGATACGCAAAGCATTGTTTGTGATGGTCGAGAGAGGGTCGAGAGCAGTTTTGGCTGCAGATCCGTAGACAACGGCTCCGTAGTCCATGCGCGATCGTATTATTGCTCTAAACAACGTCATCCCGGTGTCCATGTCGGCACCGAACTTCAGGGATGTTACCGATTGGATAAGTCCCGTCGACCTCTTGCATCGAGTCGCCAGGGCTGCAATGTGAGGTCGCCACGTGAGTTTAGGGTCCCACACAAGACCCATGAATTTGATCGTTTCTTCGTATACTAGAGGGGTGTTGTGCAGCGTTAGGGCTGGTTTCAGGTGTAAACCGGGCACAAGGGTACAGTGCATGCTTTTGATTTTAGAGGGCGAGAATCTGAATTCGTTTAGGGAAGCACAGTTTCCGACAAGGCTTAGGCACTTCTGGAGTTCATGTTGAATTGTTATGAGGCTGGGGTGTCTGTATCTTTTGTAGGTCGTCCACACCATGGTGGTACCAAAACCGGTTAGTAATCAGTATGTGAACAAACGAGAATTCCGTAGGTTCTAGATATTTGTTATAGTATTTGGACGGCTTACACATCCACGGCAGGGCATTAGTATATGACAAACTCCCTTTATTTGTTATACGCTTGATGATATGCATTGGTTCCGCGTCATGTAAGTTTAGTGACGGTGAATGTTGAATGCATTTTTTGTACGAGTAAGGAAAGCTTTCTTGCATATTTTTTTCAAAGGTTATTGGCTGGTAGAAGATTTAAAGGCCTGTTTCATGAGTGAAACGTGTAATTGATTTGTATGTTCTCCATCCGGTATTACTGGCGGAATACGAATTTGAGTTTGGAATAAACTTTAGATTGTCGATACTGAAGTTTTAGATTGGCTCAGGATGTTTGCTAGCTAGGTGTGGTACGAGTCTCGTGCGTCTTTGTATATGTACTGTAGGATTGTGCGTCTGTTTAGAATTTGGGCGTTTGGGCGTTTGGGCGTCTGTTTAGAATTTGGAATGATTTCATATCTGAGAAACATTTTATCAGGTTTGTATGATTTCTCAAAAGGTTTTATAATGGGATTGAGAGCTTCAGTTGAGATTATATCAGTTTATTTCTTCCTAGTTCGGTAATTTGTATTATTTAACCGTCTTGTTAGGTTTACTACGTTGGATGTTGGGTAGGTTTTTTATGTCTAGGGAAAGCAAGGCTTGTTTCTTATATAGGTTCAGATTTTGTAAGACATCGGATTAGGATTAATTGAACGTTCACGACCGATATTAGGAATTCTTAACTTATTCGAGGATTGCACGTACATCACTTCAGATTCAGATGTGTGTATCTGCATTGTATCGGTAACTATCCCTGTATACGATGTCATTATACCGTGCCCGGTCCTGCATATGCGTACAAAGCGTGTATGTGTGTGCCTGGTGTGTGACATTAGAAGAAAAAATATGTAAAATAAAGCCGTGTGGGAGGGATTTGATATGTACATCGCACAAAATAATAACATAATACCATCCATGTCCATCAAACTTGAAGAAAATATATAATTATAGGTTAAGTTGGTTAGAATGACTAGATCTTTGAATCAAACATCGCGTATAACTGATCCACATTTAAAATGTAACAAATTGAAGTGAATTAGTTCTCTTGGATCCTACCTGCTGAGTCTCATCCGAACATGTAACAGAGATCTCGATAAATCCTGGAATCTAAACATCTGGAAAAGGATATTTGCTGGATCAAATTAAAGAAAATGTATTCAACTGCTTTTGATATGATAAACATACAGCCCTAGTGGAGAGATTCATACATATCAATATCATACATATTATCAAAAATGATTAAAAAACATAACTATTGGATAGAAAAGGTTAAATTGCCTAGGTATTATAGTATTTGGCAGTGTATGATAACTCTTTTTGTATTCATAGATATTTGATCTATGTTGTCGTACATTGATATATATTTCGCTAATTATGTACCTAAGACATTGTTTATATCCTAGATCTTGTGGATTGCGGACCTTACTACGCAGATCTGTATGAAAATTGTTGAAGTGGATTTATTCAATATTTGATATAATAGACGAAAATGGTAGGAGCCGCCCATCCATCATTACAAAAAAAATCATTCCAACAGTAATACCATACATAAATGTTGCTAACGCTTTAACACTCGTAACACTCACTGACGTATGGGGTAAGGTTACATAAACGTTTTGAACTCGAAAGTCCACAAACGAGCGATGACCTTACATCACTCGAAACTGGTCGATATTACTGGACTTGTAACAAGCGAAGTGAA
>SDVV010018649.1:0-13707 GCA_016164225.1 Gammarus roeselii
ATTTGATTTAATCAAATTAGATCCAACATTCATGAATGCAACTCTTGAGCAGTTATTAGGTGACAACTATTGTCCATAAAAAATCAGGGAGACTTTATTTGCGGGATCAGACTATTATTAATCGTGTTAATACTTCAGTAAAGACATTCTAGTACTTCCTACGCCCACGGGCAGGGTTAGGTTTACTGCGGAACAACAACCTTTCGTCATCTTTTACAACTAGGTTTAAAGACTTAAGTTGAGCTGTGGAGGAATACAGCAGTTTCCCCCTTACTAGGGTGGTGACCAAGTAAGACGGAAACAGAGGATGGAAGTGATCAATCCCTTTGTCACCAAACCGCAGTGTGCTGGCCGGGGTTCGAACTTACGACACATTGCAGCAGAGGCTGGCACTGCTGCAGCATGTCGCTAACCACGCGGCGGAAATGATCACTTAAGATTCATGTGAACCTTCAGTCTTTGATATTTTCTTTCGCCTTATTTTGTACTGGGCTGAGCTTTATTATTTATTATTTGCTTCTATGTTCCACCGGAGTCCCAACGCGAAGTTAATGCAGACTCCCCCGTAGGGCGGTCTGGGCTGAGCTTTGAGTTTCGCTTCCACCGGAGCCTCAACGTGATTCATCGCACCCTCTCCCGGAGGGCATAAAGATCTGTCTATTCTGGTAGGTTCGCACATAAAAAAAGTATTCATACACAGATGGTATGTTATTCCTTTTAACAACCAACTTATACATAGTAAATCTAAGATCGGTGAAATGAACAAGATAAGAACTTGTAACAGAGTAATTGTAGCTGTGTGCGAGCGGTGGGAGGTATTTCACTTTCCTAGCTGAACATACGAACAAGACTCTTGCCGAGACATGTCACGACGAGAAAGCTGGCAGGGTTAGGTTTTAATGTTCACAATAGATATGCACTGTATTCCGTTGACATCAGGTGTTCCGTTCTGACATTCGGATCTTTCAAATAATAGTCGATTAGACGAGAATTGCTCATTCAGCTATACGCCTACTTCATTGGGTAGCAAAGAATGTGACGGTATGGTTTAGTCTATGTGAGACAGAGTCACTGACTAAACAAAGAGAAAATATAATATAAAAAAAAAAAAAAAAAATCCTCCTGCACACGCGGTGTGTGATTCTCGTGGAACAAGAAGCTCTCAGAACGTGTCACGACGGAAGGGCTTTCAAGATATGTTTGAGGTCCACAACAAGTGAGCGTTAAATCCCGATGAAATAAGATGTTTCTATTTGACATAGATATATTTTGCATAGTAATTGGTATGAATACTTTATTCAGACCCACAGCCTAATCAATTGAATAGCAAAGAATGCGACGGTTTGGGTGGATCTATGCGATTTGGAGAGCCACTGGCATTGTAAACAAATAAGAAAAAATGCATTCATACACCAACCAGAGTGGTATTTTTGTGTCACGGTAAGATGAGTACACACCTTATGCACGAAGAAACATATCTATATCGCGTATAAAACATTTGTCCTCAAAGGCTGAGATAATTTATTTTAGGGCCAGAACTATGCGAAGTCAAGTCAATAGGGACAGGGCACGCTGAGGTGATATTGCAAGATTCTGCAACAGTGCAGCCGTGTCTGAATTGGCAGCTGCTATTTGTACAAAGACAAATAGAAAGAGAGATCGGAGAAACATGGTATGCGAGGTTATGTTAGCGTTTTGTTGACAGGGTGGTAGTGTTGATGCTCTGAGCGAGCTGGAACATAGTTTTTTGTTTTCAGTTTTGCGTTAAGTCAGGGATTGTTCAACTCATTTCTGCTTGAAAGAAGATACGGTTGCGCAATTCCGAATGTCAGCTGGTAGATTGTTGAAGCTCTTTGGACCTAAAATAGTGAACGCTTCTGCCCCAATCTCTGTTCTTCTGAACTCTGTGTCAATGTTATTTTCATTCAGTGTTGATCGTTGATGGGCCGCTTTTCGAGTTATCAATACAACACCGTTCGAACGGGAGAGTTTGTTCTGATTTTCAAAAAAAAGTTTTAGTCGCTCTTGGATGTTCAGCCACCCAAGTTTAAGAATTTGCGTCACGTGAACGTTCTTTCAAAAATTCCTATCGTGAGCTACTTTTGCGGTGAAGTTTATGCTGCGTTGAATGTTTTCGTGCACTTACCTCATATGGTGGGGCAGTAGTTTAAATGTGAGAAAAATCAGAGCATTGATTACGAGAAGTCTGGACTTTATGTTGAGTAGTTTTTTCGTTCGACTGAGAAACATGAGTGTACCATTCAGTTTGAAGCAGAGCTCATCAACATGATGTCCAAATGTCATATTGGGATCAAGCCTCACTCCCAGACTTTTGACTTTGTTGTCAAGAGGGATTTTTACGCCCACAGTCAACAGCAAAATTTTTCGGGAACTCTCCGTGTGTTTGCTTTTGATCTCAGGATAATGCACTGTGTTACCGCCCTACGGGGGAGTTTGCATTAACTTCGCGTTGGGACTCCGGTGGAACATGAAAGCAAATAATAAATAAATGCACTGTGTTATACCTGTATTAACAGAGCCCGTTTGGAGAATACTAATTATGTATGTGGGTCAGCGCTATTTCTGCATCCTTCTTCAGCTTTTCTAATTCGTTTGCTGGTCTAATGAACCGCGTATACGGTCATCCTGGCATCGTCGAGAAGGTTTCCACAGTTTATGTCATTGCTTAACAGAAGGAAAAGAACCTGTCCGAAAATCGATTCTTGTGGAACCCCAAAATTTACCTGTCTTAGAGAAAGGGATTTATCCATTTAACACGACAGACTGGTACCGCTGCCTGAGATATCTTTCAAACCAGGGTGTTTGGATGTTGAGTTTCATCAGCTTTTGCAGCAAAATATCGTGATTTACACTATAAAATGCTTTAGAGAGGTCCAGCAGCACGAATAATGATAGACTATTTACGTCTATAGCTTTGAATACGAGTTCGGAGATTTTCAGTAGCGCGTGTTCAGTGTATTCCGTCTGAATGCATACAGACATTCATTTATCAGGTTCGCCTCTTCTAGGTAGTCAAGGAGTTTACGTGCAATTATCTTTTCCAAGATTTGTGAAGTTGCTGGTAGGCTTACGAGTCTGATTTAAAGGGCCGTTTACCCTCCCTTTTCTTATGGATAGCTTTGATTAGCGTATGTTTCCAATTTTGAGGAAAGGTATCCGTTACAATGGATGTGTTAATGAGCAGCTGGAGATATGACAAAATAATTTGTAACCCATCTATGAGGTACTGTAATGCTATTCTATCGTTTCCACAAGAATTGGTATTTTCAAGCTCGAAAATAGCCGAAGCAATTTCCAGTCTGCTTACCGGGTTAGTTGTCCACATTTGGTCGTTCTTGGTGGATGAGTCGTTATGAGATGGAACTGTGAACAGAGTTAGCTTATGCATTACCGGGGTTTCGTGAACCACCGAGAAAGTTTTGCTGTGTTCGTTCATCACCTCTTCGTATGTGTGTTTTCCAAGGTTAGCAAAAAAACTCCTCGAATGATTCTGCTATTTTTTCTGGGTTTCCATAATTTGAGGATGTTTTTGGTTTCTTGTGGGGCACTATATTCCCATGAATGTTCCAAGTCTGCGTCGGGTTGTTTTTAGCTTTTTCTAATTCAGCAAGGTGCGCATCTCTCTGCTTTGCCCGTCAAGTTTCTTACGCTTCTCCTCATCGGTTGGCAAACTACTCTCTAGACATTTAAAACGCTCGACTCGTCGGTCAAATCCGTGCTATTTGAATCTGTGTTAAGTCTATCACCATTTTTGTTAGCTTGAACTTTCAGACACTTATGAAAATATTGTGGGTTTTGTATTTCCTGCTCGAGTTCTAGAGGCATCCAGCTGACCGGGAGTTATTTGTTCTTGTAACTATTGGTGCTACACATGTGTCCAGAGTTGCTGAGAACTTGTGCGCGAAAATGGCCGCCTAAATATTCACCTCGTCCGTGTTGCGCATGTTGTTAAGCGATGGGATTCTGTTCCATAACTCTGGCCTCAGTGAATTTCATGAGTAGTTTTCTTTTGTTCTATACGTCCGAATGAATGGTACCAGTTTTTCTTTACGTACTGTAATCAGGCAGCTTATTTCCTGATGGTCGGTTAGTGACTCACGAACCTTGGTGCTTACGACAGACGATAGATTGTTTGTAATTATCAGATCGAGCAATGAGCGACTGTCTTTCGTGATTCTAGTTGGTTCTTCAATGAGTTGCTCAAGTTTTAATCTTTTAATTATTGGTCCAAGTTTATTAGGTTTTAATTGATAGTCATTGAAATCTCATAAGACGTACATGTTCTTCTTCAAAGTAGCTGATGTCTAGAGATTGGATTCTACGTGGCCGATTCACTGGTTGCTGGCTTTGGGTGACCTGTTAATAGCTCTGACAATAAAAGATTTAGTGGTTCCTACTTGGAGGGTAATCCAAACATCGTCCACTTAGTCTCCACACACACCCGTTTTCAATGTCCTGGTTGTACTCATTTCTGGCATAAATACAGGCACCGCCTCCTCTTTAACCTCTGTCTTTTCTAAACGGTTCGTGCCCATTTATCCGAATGAAGTTGTTATCCATGCTGGGTGCCAGCCATGTCTCTATAAGGCAGAATATATCCACATCTTCATCCCTTAGCATCAGACATCTCGTGCGCGAGTTCAGATTAGGATCGAAACTTTATATACAAGCAGGCTAGCGCGTTCAGGACGGAGAGGATTTGGACTCTGCTGGTTTCAGACCACTTCATACAGTCAAGTATGTTTTCAAAAAGCTATTTGTTTTTTTTCCAGGAAAGTCGTTCGCCGGGCTGCTGCAAGGGCATTACAGTCCATAAACATGTGTTTCTCACCGATTGCCCCCTGGTGGCAACAGGGGCATGATTTAGTGTCCAATCCCATGTCTACATCCATAAGGTGATTGTGGCTTATCCACGTGTGTCCCGTGCATAAACGGTTAATGAACACTTTTTTTTTTTCTAATGGGAAACTTGGTGTTCCATTCTTCTGCGGCTGATTTAACAGAAGCATTTTTTGTCCACTCAGTTGCCAGAAGTCTTTCCATCGTGACGTTAAACGAGAATTGATGACTGGGAACCAGTCTCTAATGTATAGAAGTAGTAGTAGGATTTGGTTTTCCACCAGAGTCCCAACGCGAAATTGATGCAGACTCCCCCGTAGGGCAATTGAAGAGTGGCAGAGTAGGTGCAGCGTAAATTACGAGTAGGTTCAACGTAGGTTCAACGTAGGTACCGAACAGGTAGTAGAAGATACCGAATAGGTTTAACGTGGATTCGGAGTAGATTTGACGTAGATACCGAATAGGAAGTAGATTTAGAGTAGGTTTAACGTAGATTCAGAGTAGGTTTAACGTAGGTTCAGAGTAGGTTTAACGTAGGTTCAGAGTAGGTTTAACGTAGGTTCAGAGTAGGTTTAACGTAGGTTCAGAGTAGGTTTAACGTAGATTCAGAGTAGGTTTAACGTAAACTCGGGAGGAGGGAGCAAAGATTTCAGGATTCAGAGGGGGCTCAAGTGGGTCCAACAGTTTTTCAAGAGGGTCCCGAAGGGTCTCAAGGGTGTCCCAAAGGGCCCCAGAAGGGTCCACGTGGGTCCCCCAAATCCTCCTGGTCTTCCAAGTCCCCCGGGTTCCCGAAACCCCAAATCCCCCGGGTCCCACGAGTTCCCCCTTCCCTGAGTCACATTGTCTCGACCAGCCTCGATGTAGAATGAAAACTAATGGAAAATATACCATCAAAAAAGGGCAGAGAAAACTAATAGAGCCCAAGAAAGAAGAAATACTAAAATGCTAAAGTAGAGTGTTAATGATCTTCAAAATGAATAATCATCCATCCACCCCAAACTATAACGTATATAGATAACTTGTTCTTGGTTGGTGACACCTGTTAAGAGAGAACCTGCGCGCTCGTTTCTTGATATTACCACGTGTCCAAGGATCCAGAAGAACTCGACCGCTTGACCCGTCTCTTGACATCGTGAATAGGTCTTGTTGCTTTTTCCGAAGAGCAGAATGATCATAGTGCAGAGTTTTCAGCTAGGTGGGAGCACTTAGACTGCCCGAAATATGTCATTTTTGGGGAGGCTGTAGCTTTCTGTAATGGATGGCCAATTCGAGTGCGTGCAGCTCTGCAGAGAAAAGAGGCTTCTTGGAGTAGGGTGGCGAACGTGTGGTCCCTCTGCACACGGCGGCAGCTCCCACTTCGTCCGATGTTTTGGTGGTGTTCAGTGTATTGTGCGTCAAGTAGTCTCGTGAATTCTTGGCGGTGCGTGTTGGTTGGAGTGGTTTCTATGGAGTACACTCGGTAATCTAGGTTGACTAACGGTGGGCTTATCATCCCCGTTGGCGTGTTGATTAGAAGAATTCGATAGAAGAATGAAGGCTTGATTGCTCAGATTGATTTTTAGCGAGGTCAGTAGATTGTCCACGCGTAGGGAAAACGTTGGGCATATATTCTTCTTAGTCACAGAGAGGCAATTATCGTCAATATTCGGGACTTCGTCGAGTGCTGGGCTATTGGTAAGGCTCCTAGTCTTGAAGGAGTATTGTAGCAAGAGTTTGTCTCTCCGGAGTGGAAGAGGAAGCGCGTTAGCAAACACGTTTAGGGATGAGTGGAACGGAACGCGTCTGTTGGGATACGCAGAGCGTCGTTTCCGATGATTGAGAATGAGTTAGAGTAGTTTTGCCTGTCGAATCTTAAACAACTGCTCCGTAGTCAATGCGTGTGCGTATTATTGTTTTGAATAACGTCATGTTTGTGTCCATATCTGCTCCAAATTTCAGGGAGGTTACCAAGAGGATAACTCCCATTGCCTTTCTGCAGCGAGCCTCCGGAGCTGTTATAGGGGGTCGCAATGAGAGTTTCGGGTTCCACACAAGCCCATGGATTTTAATTGGTTCCTCGTATGCTGGCGGAGTGTTGTTCAGCGTTAGGGCTGGTTTTAGGTGTAAACCGGGCACATAAGTAAAGTGCATGCTTTTCGTTTTGGAGGGCGAGAATCGGAATCAGTTTCTGAAGGCCCAGTTCCCGACTAGGTCAAGACATTTCTGGAGTTTCTGTTTAATTTCTATGAGGCTAGGGTGTCTGTAGCTTTTTTGTAAGTCGTCCACGTATAATGTAGAAAGCAATTTTCCGTCGCGCGGGAGAACGTCTGCTATCTAGTCGATTTTGAGTATGCAGAGTGACACTGAGGCAGCTTCCTTGGGGGACGCCCATTTCTTGCGGATATGGTGACAGGGTATCGCCGACCTAGATCCTGAAGGTGCAATTTTGCAAGAATTGGTAGATATAACGTGGTAAGTGGCCTCTCAGCCCTTCGCGGTGGAGATCCTCCATGACGCTATATTTCCAGTTAGTATCTTATGCTTTTTCGCAGTCAAAAAATATGGAAACCACGTCTTCCCCTCCTACAAATGCCTGTCTACTGGCAGATTCCAGTCTTGAAAGGTGGTCCGTAGTAGAGTTGCTCTTGCGGCCGCCAAACTGGATGCTGTTCACGCCTGCATGCATATCAAGGCAGTCTTCAAGGCGCGTTTTAGCATTATTTTCATGGTTTTGCAGGGGACGCTGGTAAGAGCGATTGAGCGATAGTTATGTGGGTCGTCGTACAGTTTCCCGGGTATGAGTATTGGGATGATAACAGATTCCCGCCATTGATAGGGAAAACATTCGTTTGAATACAGAGTGTTGAACACTATTAATAAGTGCTCACGGGCGCCTTCTGGGAGATTTTTAATCATGTCGATGTGTACACGGTCTGGCCCAGGTGAAGTTGCACGAGTATGGTCTAGAGCGCTCTGTAGTTCGTGGTGGGAGAGAGGCTTGTTGTAGGCCTCCTCGTTTTTAGAAGTAAAGTCAAGATGTCCGCTTTCTCTCAAGTCCTTCTCTCGTTGGAAAGCAGCCGTGTAGTTTGGTGATAGCGAATTCTGGGTAAACATCTGAGCTAGTTAGTTCGCGATTTCCGCGTGGGAAGAATAAGTTCTGCTTCAGTCAGGAAAGATGTTAACAGGTCGCTCGGGTTTGCCTTGAATTAGTCAATTTTTTTCCCACACCTGAGAGAGGGGGGCGTTTCGATTTATAGTATCGACTAATTGAGCAAAGCTTTCACGTTTCTTCTTCACTAGAAGTTTTTGGTATACAGCAGATTCCATTTTCAACGCTCCTCTGTTTCTGGATACTGTGCGCTTCGTTAGGCATGGTATATCCCTTCACGCTTATTTCTTTCCTCGTGCACCTCCTTGCACCCCCATGGTTTTGTGAAGAAGGTTGAAGAAGCATATTGAGGAATGCGTGCCTCGGCTGCAGCTTCGACGAGTTTACGATGACGTATAGTTCGGCGACGATTTCGTGTTCCGAAAGGTTTTCGGGGATGTCCATATCACTCAATGCGATGTGTGCCGAGTATTCCACCCAGCTGGCTTTCCGGTAGTTGAATCAAAGTTATGTTGGGCAGGGCTTCTTGGCTGGCTGGTAAGAAGCGATATGATGACTGGGTTTTGGTCGCTGTCGTGTGTTGAAAATAACTCCCCAAACGAGTTGGGGTGCCAGAATGGGGAGCATATGGATAAATCTATGGAAATTTCACTTGCGGGGGTGATTCGGGTGGGTTGTCCGTCGTTGAGAAGGACCCGGTTCTGAGAGATTATGGTGTTAGACATCATCACTCCCCTGGGGTCTGTTCATACGCATCCCCATGTTTTATGGTAGCTGTTGAAGTCTAAGGAGGAGCACTGGTGAGGGCAGTTGGTTTAGCAATTCGGTCATTAGTGCTTCAGGGAGGTCGTGATTTCGTGTTGAGTAGATTGATACCATTGCTATTGGCATTGAGACTCATATCTTCATAGCGATAGCTTGGACTTCTGTCCTCAAGGGAAGGGGGAAGTGGGGTACACTTTGGTAGATCGTAAGTGCCACTCCTTCGGGAGCTGTCACGTTGGTGTAGCCTTCGCGATGGTGTATGATATATTTGGGGATTCTGAAGGTGACGGTCTCTCGGAGTTTGATCTTTTGGAGGCCCATGTCCAAAGATTTATGGGATGCGATTAAGGATTGTAATTAGTCTTCCTTGTTTCAGAGTCCCTGGCAGTTCCACTGGATTATTTCGGTGTTCATTTTGAAGGCTGTTCGCACTCTGACCTTGATGATCTCGAGTAGTCGCGTGATTTGCTGGAGCTTTTGTGCTGCTCGTGTTTTTGAGTTTGCCCAGGGGTTCCGGGTCGAGAGTGTTTAGATGAGTGTCAGCCTTAGGTGGGAGGTGGTCTGCTGTGGTTGCTGCGGTCGCGGCTGCGAGTGCTGATGTGGGAAGAATAGCGTTAGTGGTCTGTTTCCTTAATGAGAGTGCGCTCTTCTTCTGCGGTAGCCTTTTTATCTGTGTGGATGGTTGTGTGGAGTGCGAGGTATTTGGGCCATGTAAGATGACTGGTTGTGTAGAGGTCTCACGTATGAGCTCTGCGAGATAGGAGACGTCAGTGAGGCCGTGATCATTCTCGCTGATGGTGTGTTCGTGAGGCGGGTTTGTTTGCGGGGGATCTTGTCCCTCGTAGTGGTTTTCCACGAATGGAGCCATATTTGAGACAGGTGGAGGTAGTTCCTAGTTTTGGTCCTGGCGGGCTGTTATTAGAGTGTTACCGATCTTTTTGCTCAGTGGCGCTTGGATATCGGAAGTTTGAACATCTCTGCCTTTACGTTTTTTTTAGTAGTGAACTTTGCTGTGTGGTCGACTGTGGGTGATGCATCCATCTCGTCGTCCTCCTGGTCTCTGCATAAATCACTCTTAGAACTGTGAGTCTCTGCTGCGGGGGCGGTCGCTGGGCCGAGTGAGGAAGCACTGCAGCCAGGTAGGAGTGTTTGGATCTTGTTACGACGTTGTTCTGATGTGTGGATGTCGTCGGGGGAGTTTGGTTGGCTTGTCGATTTGACTGCTTTGGCATAATGGAGGCGGTTTGGGTTATAGTCTTTCTAGATTTAGATGACTTGTTTCCGTGTAACTCAGCGTTCGTTTGGTGTGATTTTTATTTCTTTTTGGTCCATGTGTACTGGGCAGTTGCGGTCGCCTGCCTCATGGAAGCATGAGCAGTGGTAACTTTAAGGGTGGTGGACTGTGCAGTCTTTTCTGTCGAGCTCGCTATCGCACTTTTTACTACGTTGGGGGTGTCTGTTGCTGGCAGAATGCGATGACGTGGGCGTATTCAAGGCATTTTTGCACATTGGGGGCTTTGTTGTAACTGGGTAGATTTTGGTTCCTACTTGTTGACCCGGGATTCATATGAATTCCGGTGCGTCGTGTCCTGGGGAGATAATCTGGTATGCAGTAGAATTTGCGTTACGCGATTTTTTTCCATGTTGCTGGACAGACTTTGGTAACTTATCTTCAGCTAGGCCTCCAGCTTAAGGACAGAGGTCGGTTGTAGGCGTGTAACGGGAGGTGTATATAATTAGTTTTGTATTGTTGAAGGACGGATGTATTTTAACCATCGCTTGGCGTTTGTTCATGTGGGAAATCTTTTGTATAGTGTTACATTTCTCAAGTTCTGTGACGTAGGTCGGATATTTCTTTCCCTGTCGTTGAATCTCTTTCGGTTTTCCTCCTAGTTGTTTGGTGAGTGACTTCATCATTATAAATGAATTAGTTGATAAGGCAACTTTGCTTGCACAACTTTCGTTGAACGTTCGTTATGAGGAAGTGGGTGGGAAATTGTGCCGATCTTCTCTCCCGGGTAGGAGGGTCATTCTGGGAAGAGCGCATCAGGACTAGCTTCTTGTCGCCCGACCCCGTGGTCTATCTGGTATTGGAGGATCACTCTCAGTCTCCTCCTCTGGGCAACCTCTGTGTTCGGTGGGGTGTCAGTCTACTTCACAATAAAAACAGCGCTGTTCCTCGGACTGGCACGACTAGGGATATCCCCGTTTGTCGTGGTTGTCTTGGGAGCAGTATGATAACTGTGGCTCTGATTGGCATACACGTTATCGTTAAAGGCTTTGGCTCGGATAACTGCGGGTCCGATAGGAATTCAAGTTATCGTTAAAGGCTGTGGCTCGGATAACTGTGGGTCTAATAGGCATATACGTTATCGTTAAAGGCTGTGACTCTGATAACTGTGGGTCTGATAGGCATACATTTTACCGTTAATAGCTGTCATGGATAATCATATATACCTTATTCGATTGGAATAAACATCAAGTGCAGCTTTTGGGAGCAACATTATTTACATTTACTTTCTTATTGCACTGTCCTTGTGGAAAAAAGTACTTCTGTATGATTTTTTTTTTATATACAACCAATCGTTGCACACGCTTCACATCCATTCTAAACGTCAGGGGGAATGTCGCTCTAAATGCTCTCATGGAGCGTTATTAATGATAGCTCAGCATCATGTCTATGCAACTCATTTTCATTCATCACAACATCGAGGTCCGGATTAAGAGGAGTTCCAACTCCATCGACGCATTCCATTGAACAGTTAATAGCTGTGGGCTCAGGCGCTGCAGTCCCCAAATCACGACGAGACTGTTAGGTTAGCGTTACTTCAATTGGAAAGTGATCTGAATCTAGGAGGCCTCTAGTCCATGCCTGATGATACTAAAACATGAGGTGGTCTGGTTGACCCGGGGACATAGTCAGCGAAGATCTTCGTTGCACTACCTTTAAAAGTCTCGTATTTTCTTCAGCGAATAAACTATTACATATATTTTGTTTCCTAACTAGCATGCATTCACGTTCACCACGCATTCGAATTTGCGTGTAACTGAAAATCAATCAAGATTAGAGGCTTGTCTCCCGATCAAACAATATGAATTTTCCTTTGCAATCAGCAAGGTTCACGATAACAAGATTTATTGATGTCAACAATACTCAAACTGACAATACACAATATCGACATGAAACTCGTTGTATATCCCAAGAGAATGCCGAAATATTTGGTAAATGGGATCAATTCGTATAGTATCTCAATGGATTCAAACTGGTCGAAATTGTGAAGGATATGTTTGAAGCATGCTAACTCGCCGATTACCCCTGCAGTGGACGTGGTTGCATTCATAGCAAATTAAGTTGACTTTCTCTTAGTGAGAAGAATTTTGGTATTCCTAAATTGTCGAATAACTTTTTCAATTAAATAAGGGTAGATAGGCCGCTTGGGAGACAAACATTAATTAGGTAACTTTGTAGCGCAATCATCAAGATTAGCAGCAAATGTTCATTGATAGACTTTGTTGTTTCGCCTCTCACGGCTATGTTGGCCGAGATTGAACTCCTTTCTTCTGAATATAATATGTCCTATCAGGACATTGCGCCTCTGCCGCCTGATACGTACACTCGTATAAATCCCGGCCATCTATTTGCCTCATAGATTGATCATATTGCCCCGATTCTCTACATATTCGAGGCAACCGGTGCATGTTACACTAACTGATGTGGCCTGTGCGGATCACTGTGGCATAGGGAGTACTCAAAATGTTGAGAATTCAGACCCTTCTGCAAGTTGATTCCCGCGAGGCTAAAGCTCTCAACATGAACTTCGAGAACAAGGCGACAACAGATAGATTAGGAGTAGTACTAGACACTTTTCTTTCACACATTCCTGATAAAATGCTCAGAACAAATGTGGAAGTTGATAGCGAACGACCGAATGATCTGTACGATTGCACCAGACTGACTCCAGTGAGGGTCGGTGAGTTTCTGGAATAAAAGAATTATTAACTCAAGGTCTCCGGGTGGAATGAATGGGCAGAGGAATTGAATCATGCAGTATAGGACGCTGTGGTCTCGGGTAATGTTGCTGGAAGGCCTCGAGGGGGTCAACTCGCTGTGGTTATGAGAGTAGCCAAATTCAGTTAACGTAGGAAATTCGCGTTTCTAGTATAAAAAATAAAATAAAAATGCATGCTTCAGTAAATATGCAGACCCACCACAGTATTGATTTCTGGTCACTCTGATCTTACTTTCTTGTTGTATTCCTCGCAGTGGTCGATTCAACGTGTTATGGCGTGTAAAACTGCCTCTTCACATGGGAAGACCGTTATCTGGGATCATAATTCAGTGTTCAATTTCTAGCATATGGAGATTCGAGCTGTTTCGTTAGGTGAGACTCGCATAGGTGAAAGAACTCGCTTGGAGCCTGTTCGCATATGGTGAACAATCCCCGAAGATTCTGAATTCTTATCAGATTCATCACTTTTTGTTCGGTTTAGAGTCACAAAGATCCATTGTATTCTGTCAGCTGCTTCATCATATGCCGGAGATCTTGATATGATATCCTACTGCTCGCATATTGTTATTCAAGTTATTCTCTTCTGCGTGCTATTTTATTCATCAACTGGAGGAGTCAAAGGACCAGACCGGAAAGTGCATAACCATCCACAGCGCAGGCCCTATTTACCTCGACTTGTCTCATTAGAGCCTTACTACCAAATCTCTGTTTGCAGATAATTACGATGAAGGTGATCATATGTTGACCGTCCCAACACGATCGTGCTTCCTTCACGAAAATTAACGTGCAGTTGTCCTCTTGTCTTAATTCTTGTAAACGACTCTTGATGCATGTAACCTCAATAATCTGTTCGAGCGAACTTGCGCCAAATGGCCTACTTAATATCGCGTAGTCTAGCTATTCCAATTATCTTGTGCCAATATGTTCTGTAAGCTACCGCCCCATGCTAGTATCTATTACAAGCCTTGGCACTCTAATCTAGTA
>SDVV010018650.1:0-13707 GCA_016164225.1 Gammarus roeselii
TGGTCCAGCGACCGCACACCGCCACCCATGGTCCAGCGACCGCACACCGCCACCCATGGTCCAGCGACCGCACACCGCCACCCATGGTCCAGCGACCGCACACCGCCACCCATGGTCCAGCGACCGCACACCGCCACCCATGGTCCAGTGACCGCACACCGCCACCCATGGTCCAGTGACCGCACACCGCCACCCATGGTCCAGTGACCGCACACCGCCACCCATGGTCCAGTGACCACTCACCGCCACCCATGGTCCAGTGACCGCACACCGCCACCCATGGTCCAGCAGCCGCACACCGCCCTCACACTAAACCCCCAACAAATATTGGTGATGCTACTCCCTCACACTGAACCCCCAATAAATATTGGTGATTCTGCTAACCCCCTCACACTGAACCCTCAGCAAATATTAGTGATTATGCTATCCCCTCACACTGAACCCCCAGCAAATATTGGTGATTATGCTATTCCCTCACACTGAACCCCCTAGCAATATTGGTGATAATGCTACCCCCTCACACTGAACCCCCTAGCAAATATAGGTGTTTATGCTACCCCCTCACACTGAACCCCCAGCAAATATTGGTGATTATGCTACCCCCTCACACTGAACCCCCAGTCAACTTTGGTGATTATGCTACCCCCTCACACTAAACCCCCAGTAAATATTGACGGTTATGCTATTCCATCACACTAAACCCCCAGTCAACCTTGGTGATTATGCTACCCCTCACACTAAACCCCCAGCAAACCTTTGTGATTATGCTACCCACACACACTCTGTGAACCCCCTAGCAAATATTGGTGGTTACGCTATTCCCTCGCAGTAAACCCCCAAGTAAGTAAAATAGTGTATGATTGTTTTTTTAAGTTGTTCTTTTCGTACACTAAACAGTCAAGGAACAAATGGTTTAGGTTTCATTCCTAACCCTAATGGTGGCGGTAATTCTCTGCTACGATAACTGACTGTTTATTGCCTCATGAACTCCTAGTGTTTTATCTCACTTGGTGAAGAGAAGTGATGAGCATCCATTCTGAAAGTGATTTATCGACGAATTTTGGAGGTTTTGAAAAGTACCACTAGATTCATTTCAACAAAAAACTGGATGATTATTATGGGTTAGATTAAATGTGTTTTTGCCGAGAAATGATGCGAAAACTTCAACGATTCTCCAGCACTCGTCCCCCTGTCGTTTGCGGGAAGGTCCCAATGATTAACGAGGAGACTTAAATTTATTTTTTCTTTCACGATTGTTAAACCACACTTGCACTCTTCATATTTGGGAGAGCTGCCTTCGTTTATTCCTCTCTTCCGCTGGACACCGCCGCAGTCCGTCGCTGCATACACGCTCTCTTTAGCCAGGCAAAGCCTCCAGTCAGTCGTTTCATTCACGCCATTTTAGCCGGAAACCGCCTCCAGCCTGTCGCTGCACACACGCTTTCTTCAACAGAACACAGCTTCCAGCTCGTCGCTGCGTACACGCTTCCTTTAACCGAACACCGCCTCCAGCCCTCCACTGCATACACGCTTTCTTTAACAGAACACCGCCTCCAGCTCGTCGCTGCGTACACGCTTCCTTTAACCGAACACCGCCTCCAGCCCTCCACTGCATACACGCTTTCTTTAACCGAACACCGCCTCCAGCTCGTCGCTGCGTACACGCTCTCTTTAACCGGACACCGCGTCCAGTCCGTCGCTGCATACACGCTCTCTTTAGCCGGACACTGCGTCCAGTCCGTCGCTGCATACACGCTCTCTTTAGCCGGACACCGCGTCCAGTCCGTCGCTCCATACACGCTCTCTTTAGCCGGACACCGCGTCCAGTCCGTCGCTGCATACACGCTCTCTTTAACCGGACACCGCGTCCAGTCCGTCGCTGCATACACGCTCTCTTTAGCCGGACACAGCCTCCAGCCCGTCGCTGAATACGCTCTCGTGAACTGGACACCGCCTCCAGCCTGTCGCTACAAACGCTGTCTTCAGTCAAACACCGCCTAGCCTGTCGCTGTAAACGCTCTTTTTAGCCTAACACCGGCTCCAGCCCTTCGCTGCATACCCCAGACACCGCCCGCGGCCCGTCGCTGCATTAGTCATAGGACATTTGGAATACCCCGTAACTTTTTGATATTCCCCGATGTAGGAAGAATGCCTAGAGTGCACAAAGTAATAACAAGAAACATTGGATGTATTTGTGTATTGTTTGACGCCTAGCATTGTATGCAGCTCAGGATTGACGTACTCCGACCCCTTTGAAAGCAATGAAAGCAAATATTGAATGGGAAGGTCCTGCAGACAGTATATCGCTACTATCAACTGCAGGTTTTTTCATGTACTAGCTTTAAAGTTCAATGAAGCGCTTCTAATAAATCGTACGATATTTTCGTTGATGTCGATTAAAAGCTAATATTCGGGAGATTATTTTGTATCATTCACACTCAACACTAACAAGTTAACCAACGTAATCTTAATCTCTTCTATATTTTCGGGAAAGAAAAACTTTATTTAGCCGCTATCTCATTGTTTAGCGTTATTTTGTAAACAACTGTTCCAACGTAGCAATACAAGGGCTTTCAGTAGGATTCATCATAACAGAAATGCTCTCTCACCTCGTAATATTTGAGCTGTGGTTTCAACAGGATGGCTCAATTCGTCTAACAACCATTGAAACCACTCGCCTGGCCGCCACGATTACCAAACCTTACTGCTCCAGACTAATTTTCTTGAGAATATCTAAAGGAAAGTCTACTTTAATAAGCCAGATACTTGAGAAGATTTGAAGGATAACATGAAACGATAGTTTCGAGCTATTGATGATGTGATGCTGCGTTTGACGTTAGACGACACGACGCTCGTGTAAGAGCTCGCTCGTGTTCTGCTGTTGAAGGGCAACTCCTGAACACGTCATCTTCCACAGTTTGTTCCTCTTGAATTCCTAATATTTCACCATCGATTGAGCCACTTCAAAGTTTATTACACCAAAACGTTGTGCAGTTAACTTTTCGCCTTATTTTGAAGCAGACATTCCAGGGCACAAATTGAAGGCGCTACTTGAGCGATTTATAACACATGGGTGTATCTTGGTGTATTAACCTAACCTATCCGACGATACCTTAAAGGTGCACTAAATTTTGCGCCGTCGAAATTCTGTTTACAATTTATATAAGTGGAATAGAGTCCATTTAATAACATGGCAGTAATTTGAAACGTCAAAATTAGGTGATATAATCTTTGGAGCGTATTAGAATGAACAATTTTCATCTGAAGAAATGCGCACAAATGATCAGCGTTTTGAAGAAGAATAAGAACATTTTGCCATTCTGCTTGTGTGAACATGTTCTAATAGCTATTATTACTACTACTCAGCGCCAACTCTCCAAGCTGGTCTTCCATAGGAAACGTGATTGTTGGTGTACAATAGTTTGGCTTCCTATCAACGTAGACATCTTGCTCATCCACGTGATCGTTGAAGTACTTCGATCAGTGGTCGCATTCAGCTGTTGAAATTGAATGTGTCTGAATCATTTTTTTTTGTAATTTTTATAGATGTGGTTTTGCTTATATAGCAGGTTGCCGTGCAGCAGCCACCTGATGGCCTTTATTTTACCCATGACGTTTATGAGCTGGCCTTCTACCACTTAAGAGACCAGCCAGAATGTCTCACTTAGTGTCAGGTTGGGCGCGAACCTACAACCTCCAGCTCCCAATGGACGTCTGTTGTGAGGAGAACCCGACACGCTACCCTCTCGGCCACTGAGCTGTTTGAAAAAATGAGGCTTCTTGGGATATTTTTCAATCATTTTTTTCAAGAGCACTTTCCGAAGAACATATCAACAGATTGTTTAACATTAACACATCAAAATGAATTGGTGAAAATTTCAAGGTCTAGTGCACCTTTGAAAATAAATGTTTCTTGATTTGTTGAGTCCAGACATTGTTTATTGATTTATTAAGCCTAGACACCAACTGGAATCTAACCCAGGGACACTTGAAACATAAGTGTACTTGTAACAATGAAAGAGGGAAACTCGAAATATACCGCAAGGTTGTTGAGCTGGTAATTCATTGCTGCTAACAAGGTCACAAGTTCAGATACGACTGAGAAACGGTAATAAATCATTCATTGGCTAGTAAGATGTCAAGTATAACTCTTTCGTTGTTGACTTGAAGATTGAAAAGGAAACATTCTGACGGTAAACTTGAGTTTGCGAGTTCTAAATTTTAACACAATTGAAGTGGATACTGGATTGGACTTTGGATCAAATATAACAGGGTATTACGAGGTTGTTAGCATTTCTTGTGTTATGACTGTGCACAGCGAAGAATTTCCTAATTGAATTCAATAGATCTTGATCATAGTTTACGTAAAACGTTTTGAACGCGTATAGGAAAATTAGGAAGTTCTATTGATCTTCCAGGTTTGGGATATTCATGACTTTAAAAAAATTATTAGCATGAGAATTGAATGAAAGATTATTTATAGCTCCAGTTGTTTTCTTTTGCAGTATAATTTTTTTAATCAGTTTTACTATTGTCTGTTCCAGACCAGGCTTCAATTTTGTTACTTAAAAATCTTTAAACGAGCATGAAATAAGCAATGTTAAGGACAGATTGGGGTGACAAATTTATTTAGTTTATATAGAATGCCTTTAGGTTGTTTTGACACCTGAGATAAAATGTTGTCGATTTGATTTTTGAACAAGAGATATCTATCGAATATACCACAAAGAATTTAGTGCTGTCTATATCATGAATTCTATCCCTTGCATTTTTTATTCATTGGGAATTTAATCTATGCTGAAATGAGAATAAAGTGTAACTAGCTTTTTGCCATCAACTCCAATTTGGTTTGCAGTTAACCACTCGTTAACCTGATTGAGTTGTTTGAAGGGATGCAAGTTGATAAGGTGCTATCATCAGTTAACAATAAATACCTGAAAAGGGACCATGCGATAACTATATTGTTGAATAAAATTAAGAAAAGCAGGGGCCCTAAAATAGAACCCTGAGAAACACCTTAGTTGATATTGAGCTTAGTAGATTGTATTCCGTTCACAGTTACATACTGTATCTCTATTGGACAGATATGAAGTGAACTAATCAAAAGCTATTCCTTGTATTCCATAAGACCTTAGTTTAGATACTAAGATTAAATGATCAACACAGTCAAAGGCCCTATGAAAGTCGAGAAATAGATTGAGTACAACATAGTTTGCGTTTGTTATTGTATGGTACTGAAGATGATTTCATATAGCTAGCTTGATTCTTTTTTTACTGGCCCTGAAGCCATACTGGATTTCATGAAAGATATTGTTTACATTCAAGAAACAGAATAGTTGTTTGTGAACAGTTTTCCCAAATATTTTGGAAAATGAGGAAATGGCTGAGATGGGTCGATCATTTCCTCTATCCTGTAGTTATCAGTTTTATCACCACCTTTGTAAATGGGTGTCACTCCAGCAAGTTTTAATATGTTAGACAAATTTCCTTGTATGAGGGACTTGTTGACAATCGAAGCTAAGATTGCCGTAATATATTTGTTGATTTTGCGCTAAACTTATGGACTGATTGAGCAATTGATAATATTTCCTGGTTTGTTTTGAGATGAGATAATTGACGTGATACCTTAGGCAGTAACTGGTGAAAACTAGGAAAAATGAACAAAATAGTTAGTTGATAGATATTTGAGATGGTCGTTTTCATTTGTACTAATACTATCGGCCGCATTCTTGCCGACCTTCACAAAGTATTCATTGAGTACGCTTGCTTCATCTGATCTTCTGAGTATTCATTATTGGTAATGATTAGTTTTTTGTTGTTATGTGGTCTAAGAATGTAATTAGTCACCTTCCGCCTGTAACGCAGTTTCTAAATTAGATATAAGCCACTTTTCTCATTTTATCTTGCAAGAACAAAAAGAAAATGATTTATTTTTATTTCTGATTTCATAATAATGATAATCCAGGGTCTTGTTATGCCTTTTCTAGAGACTTTTGTAACTCATCTAGTAAAGAAGTTAATTGTTTGATAGTAAGATCACAGTCATTTCCATTTATGATTTAAATGAAATCACGTTGATTCAACTTATCATACAGATTTCCTATTGTTACATCATATATGAATCTGTACTTCATTTGTTCTCATTTTTCATTTACTTTGTCAATCAAATTGTTGTTCAGAATTACAACAATAAGCATGTGGTCTGATACATCAGATATTGTATTATGTCAGAGTTATAGTTCTGCGGGTTAGTGATTAATATATTATCTGTTAGGGTGGCCTTATCTCTAGCTTTCTCTATTCCAGTTAGTTTTGATATTAGTGGTAATTATGCAAGGCGTTCATTGAACATGAGAGTTCTGAAGCATTACTGTTGTTGACGTCATTCACAATATCAAGCTATATTGAAATCTCCACGTACAATAAAATGATAAGTCTTTATGTTGTTACAAGATTGGATCAATTCATCTAATTTGCTAATGTATATATTAGGGTTAGCGAAAGGTGACTTGTAAGCTGTTGCTACGATCATACATATATTTTTCAGTTTAATATCAACGAAAAGTGTTTCTGTGTATATGTTTCACAAATCCCATACAAGTGTTCTTTGAGATTTGTGTACAATTTATTTGAAGTGTTTCATTGGCCTCTAAGAAATGAACTTACTTTTGAAATCTGCACTCTACCTGTCATTTTCATCAGGTTCCTGACTTAATATCCATTGCTGATACCGACCAGAATCAGCAGGCAGCACGAGTCTTGGACCAATGGTCTTCTCTGAGAAGAAAATGATTCCATCCTCGTGAACTATCATATTCAATATAGGCCTATGACGTCATAACATATAATCATGTGACGGCATGCTGCACTGGCATGACTGGCAATGTCATAAAATATAAAGGCATGAGGCGAAGCCTATGACGTCTTAACATGTACTTATGTGACGTCATGCTGCACTGGCATGACTGGTGACGTCATGAAATTAATGGCATGAGGCGAAGCCTGTGACGTCATAACATGTACTTATGTAACGTCATGCTGCACTGGCATGACTGGTAATGTCATAAAATATAATGGCATGAGGCGAGGCCTGTGACATCATGCTTTACACTGGCTTGACCAGTGATATTAAATATTGTCACGAGTCATGGTCACTGATGCTATAAAACATACTGACATAGTCGGTGACTTCACAAAATACGTTAATTAAACGTACCATCATGACCGGTGATGTCGTTCTATAATCAGGGTGGAGGTGGGCACTGCCCACTACCCATCCAAAAAAACAGCTAATAAAACCCACGTACAAATCCAAAATCAAATGAAGCTGTGAAAGTATTATAATAATTTGTATACCATTTACAAACAAATAGGAAAATATATGAAACAAGAAGAAATAAACATTAGGTTTGTAAATTATTTTATTATTAATAATTATTATGTTTGCATTATATAGTTTATATCTAGTTTGCTACACCTAGTAGACTACTATAGAAAATTATGAATCTGTAATTGTTATTATTGATATTTAATAATCAAGAAATTGAAGACCCATTTGGGACCTCCCCAAGTCTATCTGACTGAAAATATTAACTTGGAAGAAAGCTGCCTAACTCTCGCCATTTTCATCAATTTCCTTTATTTTTATCAACTTTATTAACAATGTACACAATAAAGTTAGCCATCAAATAGGTTTTATATAAAATCAATACTGATGTTTAAACTGAAAATACAATTCATACCTTACCGCCGTGGCCGAGTGGTTAGCGTATCCGACTGCAGTGTCAGCCTCTGGTGTTGCATGTCGCGAGTTCGAGCCTCGGCAGGGACACGGCGGTCTTGTGGCGGGGAGATTTGGCGCCTCCCCCCTCTGTGTCTGCCTAGCTTAGTCACCCCCCTAACTAGGGGGAAACGGCTGTATGTCTATACATACCTATTTAATACAGACTACATAGCACCGACTCTTGACACTAATGACTACAGGAGAAATTTTGAATTGTATGAGACTAAGAGTACAACTAGACCATATACTTTAATAACTTTTACAGGTATATAATATATATTCAAGTGGGGTGAAAAAAAAAAACATAAAAAAAGTTAAGGGGGCTAGAAGCCCCAAATTTAATTTTTTTACGTTTTTGATTCCTGTGTTATAGCCAGGCACCTTCGGATTTTTTTATTGCTATTGAAAATTTTGAACAGTAGATTTGTTTTCCAAAATTATTCAAATTTATAATTGTAGAAAAGTTTTCTTTTGCAGTGTGACACCTTTGCTAATATCTGCTATACTAATATGGATATCCCGACCTTCATGTTGTGAGATCCTAACTAGAATCCCCTTATCATGACCAGATATGTGGAAAAAAAAATTAAGCTAACTGTAAAATATAGGCCTCAGTTTCTTTATGGTGTTGTAAAAAAAATTGGGTAGGGGTGAAAAAAGTGCTTTTTCCCACCCCATGATGTTGTTTTTCACCCCAATCTTATACGATTTTATTCACCCAAATATGTTTTTTACCTCATGTGAAATAAGTTGGTAAATTCCTCATATATATGCAGCTGGTTGGTGTCCTATGTGCTTGTAGAAGTCCTCCTTTAATGTTATCAGGGATTCCAATGTTTTCCAAATATATGGCTGTTTTCACTGCTTGTTCATATTACCTACTAAATATTTGGTCAATTTGTCTATCTTCATTACTCTACAATTTCTTATATAGAAAACTATTCTATATATGAGGTATCATTTCTATTTCTGTTATGTATTGATTCTATTTAAATTTTAATGTTATTTTCTTTTTCTAAGTTTTGACTTCTGATTAATGCAAAAATGTCATGACAATGTGTCGAAAAGTTATATAACTAATTATATATAACATAGAAGCTATGTAAATATTATATATATTTAGTTATTATATAAAAGTGTAGTGTCTTAGTACACATTTTACATATTACCATGTAGGTATAAAATAGTTTTATAGCTATATAAGATATCATAGAGTAATGAAGGTAGACAAATTGATCAAATAATTTGTAGGTAATATGAACAAGCAGTGAAAACAGCCATATATTTGGAGAACAGTGGAATCCCTGATAATTTTAAAGGAGGAGCTTCCACAAGCACATAGGACATCAACCAACTGCATAAATATGAGGGATTAACAGTTTTGTTGATTTTTTCACCCCTATTTTTTTTCAATTCCTTTTGGGTTGGGTGAAAAAAATGCTTATTTTATAATTATGAAGGAAAGCTTGTTACCCGATCTGGGCAAACTGTCAGAAAATATTTTTGAGATCAATCTTGACCATATAGCATGAATGGTTTATTTAAAAAATATGTAGTCAGAGTGAAAGTTTAGGGAAATTGAGTTTTTTCACCTCATATGATCATATATGCCTTTATGCTCTATTTTCTTAGAACTAACTTCAACCAAGTAGCTACTAACTACTAACCAATAAAATGTAATGGAGAATAGAAATAAAACAAGGAAGCTTCAAAACTTCACAGTATGTATGATATTGGCAGCTCATAAATCATAAATTTATTTGAAAAAATAGAAAATCATCATTACTATCTGTCTACAAATGTTGAACTTTTCACAATTAAATTCAATTTTCCCCAATATAAGCCAATTATGCTCCCCCCCTCAATTTTTTTGCATTTTTTCTTTAAATATAATGCCGTGACTCATGGCCGCTGACGCTCTAAAATATACGGGCATGGCTCATGACGTCTCGACAAACTGGCATAGCCGACGGACGACACACGGTTTGATCTGCAGAACTTATCCTCACTGAGTTCACTGTTGACTTTAGTTGGTGCATCCATCTTTATGGACACCGTTTACCCGAGACCTGAATGCTGTTCGGTCAGCTTCGGCTCCCTGCCGTACTTTGTTGACGTCATCATCGGTTGCTGTCGTTAACTATGACGCTAATAGGGCTGGGGTGGTGCCGTTAAAGATTGTCCAGATCAGTGTAGCTTCTTCTACATGTTTTGTTCGAGAAATCAATATTGTTAATATCAATTATTCAAACTGTTTTACGTGACTTTTAGTAGACAGTGGACAGGCTTCTAGGATCTCGTCGTGAACTATGTATCAACGCACTAATTACGAAGCAAGCCACATGACACAATCCGTTTCTGAAAGCAAGTCAACATTCACGACGAAAACGATTAAATCCTCACCGACATTCGACCTACGACCATCAGAACGCTGTACCTATTACCCCAAAACCTCTTGAAATAATGTCTAACCATGCACATGACCCGACTAGCGCGTCCACCGTGCATGAAATGGGGGTGATTCCCACTGCACCAAAAAAACAGTGGACATTCAATTCAATTTTCCAACACTACTGATGTGCATACTATCAGCTTACAAAAGCAATGCAACACTCACGATTATTAAATATCATCTCGACCGGGACGCTGTTTTGTAGATCATGGCACCCGCCTCGCGTTTTGACGGTTGTTTAAACGAATCTCGTCGAGGTTGATGTTATCCACATGACACAAGTTCCTTTGCTTTAGTCATCGAAACTGCATCAGTTGGTTAACCATGATACCACCTATCTGCTCTACAACAGTTTCTTAAACCTAGTCAAGAATCTTGAATGTAATCACTATTAACTGGCAATCGCACATGTTCTTACCTAATTAGTGAGTTGTTGATTTCAATACCTCCATCTTTCTGCAATGCGCTGTCTATCCGTACCCCCTGTTTCTGTAGGCCATCTGAATGAGGAAAGTCAAGCGTCAGCCAACGTGGTTGTGGAGGCCCGCCCATAGTAAGCAACGTACTCTCCCTGCGTAGGGGCGGGGCTTGTATCGGTTGGGGGTGAGGTGGGGGCACACTACGGCGCGCTTTTGCGGTCGCGTTCACGCTGACAGCATTGCACGACTGTTCATCTCGTTGTTTCACTTCCACGAGCCCAATTGATATTTCGATCATGTAAAATTAATTCATATTTGAATAATGGAAAGTCTTGAGGCTGATTTTCAAGCTTTGATGTTGAAATTTAGATGCCAGTGGACAACTTCGTATGTTTGTGAACACTGCGAGTTATATTAGGCGATGACGTTGTCATGTACGTTTCGCTGGATGACTGCACTGCTCCTTGTGGCGGGCCGCTCATCGTGTTAACATCTCGCGCATGTCCTGGAGCAATTCTGTTATAATTTCTTGCGACGTTTTCTCCTTGCGACCTCCACATGGTTATTTTTTTTAATATTTCCACTTTTTGTTTGAACTAGGGCAGCATTCACTTGTGCTCACATCATGTCAAGAATATTCTGATAATCCGTATAAGGTCGGGTCATGAGCGGGCATGTTTTAATGTTCGCTGTGTGTTCGTTTGTAGGCTCGTGTGCGGTACACACACTCTCGCACCATGTGAGACCGCCTCCACCTTCTACCGGTTGGACTCTTATGGAGCGAGGTATTGCAAAGTGCCTTTCTTTTCGGCACGGCGGTGTGGGCTCGTCTCCATTCCCAAATAATTTAATTCTCTCCCTCCAACGTCTGGTATTTTGGCTCCAGTGGAAATCGCCGCACTTTAATCTTTATCTGCCAGCGGCTATGTGACACCATTTGCTGATTTAAATAGACAATGAGACGTGTATGTTGAGTCGGCAATTACCAGACAAACTGGTTTGTCTGAACATTCTTTGTCCATAACACGTGGCGCTTGAACACTTCTATTAGCGACACATTGGCACTCCTGCACGAACTTCATAGTACTGTGCCATCGCTGCTGCCACTCTCTGTAACGCCTACGACATCTGTCCGTAAGTTTTGGTGCACTAGCTACCCGTCCTGTCCACAACCTCGAAGCCCCGTTTCTTTTGGGAACGACGCGTGCGTGGACCCCCTCAGATGGCCGTGTTGGTCTTACACTGATTGCTCTGTGGGTGAACGCGGCTTATGGAACGGAAATAATTCACGACTTTTCAATTCATTGTAGTGGGGCTTATGCTATTTTTATGAAGGAGACTCCACGAGAGTATCTAGATACCACTCCACCTAGAAACAAAATACTTCCAAATAAGGGTAGTTTGTAATTCAAGTGCCTATTTCACAAGATGTTTACGAGGACAAGGTTGCCTGGTGGTGAGTTGGTGGCTTGTGCCGTATTTGTATATGCTGGAGCTACATCTTGTGAGGCGTCCTGCGACCGCGTCTAGGCTGGTCAGCAAGCAAAGAGAAGAAGGTGATGGCGTGACTGTGGGTCGATGGCGGCCATCACAATCTGTAACGGAGAGATCGTAGGATGGCAACACTGCCAATGCCCCACCACCTTATCAGAACAGCTATGATAGGCCAAGGTAAAGACGAATAGGATTTTTGCTGTGCAGTTGGTGACTTCGTGGACCGTACAACTGCACTGCACTGAAGACCAAATAAGTTGTGTAATGACGCAAGCACCATAAGCAATGAGTCCTCCTCGTCATAGGTCTGTTAGGCATTATTGAGCCTTTTTCCTGATTTCGGTTGTTTGAATTACGCGTGCATGTATTCTACTTCACGGAGTGCCCCCTTGTTATCTCTGCACTGTCCTTGAGCTCTCGTCTGCATTGCGCCAGGGTCAGAGCATATAACCTACGGATACTCTCGACCCATATTGCCCTGCTTCGCTTAGTGTAAGAGAATAGGTTATCGTTTGCATGCATTGCAGCTACGTACCTCGACCAGGCAAGCTTACCTGTACACGCCCCAACTCCCTGGTACCGTGATGTCACCGCCATGGCGGTGTCTGACGTCACCTTAGCTCCACGTAGCGTGTCATGACGCACTGGCTAACGCGTCGCTCCTGCCACAGCGTGTCAAAAACACAATTGAGGCGACTTCCAGGAAACAGCCAACGCATTAGCTGCGGCGAGTGGCTCCATGATACACTGCCTCACGTTACATTAGGGGACTCTGACAGCGACACCTGTTGCACTAACTGGGTTTCCATTACAAACAACAGTTACTGCTACATGAGGTCGACCCTGCCATGCAATTGGCTGTCAAAGCCGGGCACTTCTAAAAGGTTTGATTAGTATTAATTGCTCTTCTGTTCTTAAACAACACTTGTGATATCACAGCACGGTACGGGAGATGCAGGCCATCAAACCCTGTCCTGTTATAAATCCTTGATTATGATAGACTGTTAATTCCATTTGATTGTAATGATGACAAATTAATGGAGCGCAGTACACGTCTAACGACATAAGCTCATGATCAGCTTTATTCGAACACAAGTAAACCACACGCACATTTACTGAAGCTACACCAAGCGAACCTTGCCTCTTGTCATTCACCGTGCCGGTCACTGCCGCACGGCCCACACACTCGTCACAGTAATGTGATGTATAGATTACGTCATCGCGGTTTGAACAAACGCGTTTAAACTCGTTCTATACAGATACGTATTTTCTATTTCTGCCAGCGACGTCACATTGCAATGGTCGGTTGAACTTTTTCACGGCAGTACTCGTTATCGTATCGTCAGCTCTATTGACGTCGGCGACGTCACAAGAAAGGCATTTGCAACCTGAACTCTTTCACGTCAGTACTAGTTATCGTCAGCTCTATTGATGGCGGCGACGTCACAGGACAGGCATTTGTAACCTCATTATTGACAGCAACTCGTTCAGCGCCTCGTGGATATGCTGCTGGAAACGTCAAGACGTTTGGGGAGTACAGCTATTACCAGTGCCGGAAT
>SDVV010018651.1:0-13707 GCA_016164225.1 Gammarus roeselii
AGCAAGCAATATATAACATATCAATGCCTGAGTAGGAGCGAGCAATAGATAACAGATCGATGCCAGAGTAAGAGCGAACAACAGATGACATATCAAAGCCTAAGTAGAAGCTAGCAATAGATAACAGATCAATGCCTGAGTCAGAGCGAACACTAGACAGCAGATCAATGCCTGAGTAAGAGCGAGCAATAGATAGCAGATCAATGTCTGAGTAAGAGCGAGCAATAGATAGCAGATAAATGCATGAGTAAGACAGAGCTATAGGTAACAGATCAATGTCTGAGTAAGAGCGAGCAATATGTAACAGATCAATGTCGTGTAAGAGCGAACAATAGATAGCAGATAAATGCATGAGTTAGAGCGAACACTAGACAGCAGATCAATGCCTGAGTAAGAGCGAGCGCTAGATAACAGATCAATGCCTTAGCATGAGCGATTAATAGATAACAGATCAATGCCTGAGTAAGAGCGAGCGCTAGACAGCAGATCAATGCCTGAGTAAGAGCGAGCGCTAGATAACAGATCAATGCCTGAGTAAGAGCAAGCAACAGATAGCAGATAAATGCATGAACAAGAGTGATTAATAGATAGCAGATAAATGCATGAGTAAGAGAGAACAATAGATAGCAAGTCGATGCCTGAATATGAGCAAGCAATAGATAGCCAATCAATGCCGTAGTAAGAGCAAGCAATATATAACAGATAAATACTTGAGTATTAGCGATTAGTAGATAATAAGTCAATGCCTGAGTAAGCGCGAACAATAGAAAACAAATTAATTCCTAAGCAAGAACGAGCAACAGATAACAGATCGATTCCTGAGAAAGAGCTAGCAACAGATAACAGATAAATACCTGAGTAAGAGCGAGCAATATATACCAAATCAATGCTTGAGTATGAGTGAACAATAGATAACAGATCAATATCTGAGTAAGAGCGAGAAATAGATAACAGATAAATGCATGAGTAAGAGCAAGCAATAGATAGCAAATCAATGCTTGAGTAAGAGCGAGCAATAGATAGCCAATCAATGCATAAGAGCAAGCAATAGATAACAGATCAATGCCTGAGTATGGGCGAGCAATAGATAAACGATGAATGTCTGAGTAAGAGCGAGCAACATATAGCAGATTAATGCCTGAGCAAGAGCGAGCAATGGATAACAGATCAATGCCTGAGCAGGAGCGAGTAATAGATGACAGAGCAATGCCTGAGCAAGAGCGAGTAATAGATGACAGAGCAATGCCTGAGCAAGAGCGAGCAACAGATAACAGATCAATGCCTGATCAGGAGTGATTTATAGATAACAGATCAATGCCTGAGCAAGAGCGAGCAACAGATAACAGATCAATGCCTGATCAGGAGTGATTTATAGATAACAGATCAATGCCTGATCAGGAGTGATTTATAGATAACAGATCAATGCCTGAGCAAGAGCGAGCAACAGATAACAGATCAATGCCTGAGCAGGAGCGAGTAATAGATGACAGAGCAATGCCTGAGCAAGAGCGAGCAACAGATAACAGATCAATGCCTGATCAGGAGTGATTTATAGATAACAGATCAATGCCTGAGTAAGAGCGAGCAACAGATAACAGATCAATGCCTGATCAGGAGTGATTTATAGATAACAGATCAATGTCTGAGTAAGAGCGAGCAACAGATAACAGATAAATGTCAGAGCAAGCACGAACAATATAAACGATGAACGTCACTTGTCCATCTCTTGGTCCGTTACCTGACCGTCCGAAACATGCTGCTGTTCCAGAAACTGCGCAGCGTGGAAAAAATATTTCCCTCATTCTCAGTTGTCTCTTTTTCTTGCTTTCGGGCACGAGCTGGGAACGTTATACCCAGAATACGGTACTGAGAGTGATATCATGTTGGGTTATGTTATCCCGTGATGACGTCGCTGTATAACATTTTACTTAATTAAGATCTGATCTCAAATGTCTTTCCATCAGTGAATATTTGGTAAGCAGTCAGATATCAATATGCGATTTGTTTAAAAAAAAATGAAAATGCTGTGGGGATTTTCAGCTCCACAGATGGAAAATAATTTTCTTATCCCTAACACGAACACGTTATTAACATTTTTGCCTCCCACTAAAACACTCCATGATACATTTAAATGATACATGAATGTACTTGGTTTATTTGGCGCCATGTATCGTAAATATGTCGATTCTCGGTTGGATCGTAGATACGCTGTCGATACACTGTCATATGTGTAATTACAATGATGCTAAAGTGTAAACTACTGCTGCGTTTTCTACCTAGCTGATGTTAGTACTTTCTACCGACAAGATGAGCTTTGCTTTCTCACTAGTCACGATTAGTTTTAGTATCCGCTAAGTCCATAATGTGAGTCCATGGCACCAACGCATTAACTCAACTTAACGCATCAATGGTTCGATGTATAATGACTGGATCCTCAAGCCCAATCGAGGAACTAGACGGTTGAGCGTCACCCCAACGCCTGAGCCCTCTGGCGTTTCAAATGTGCATCAACACAGGAACATTCACCACAGGAAAAACGGTTTACTTCTTCATAACGGAACTACCACGTAGGCTTACTTACCATAATAATAACGTATTACCTTACAACACCATATATGCATTTCAATGCTAAAATTACCTTAGAACGAAAACTGCTAACAGACAGAGTGAACCACAAACTAGAGCAGCAAATGGATGGAAAAACTGCTTCGCCATTCCCAAACTCCAATATCTGTTGCGCGTTGCTCCCACATACCTGCACGCTAAATACCTTGCTAGTTTCGACGAATCCGTTTGAAAAGTTTTTTCAACGATTACTAACATTTCTTTTTCAGATTTTTCGTGGAAGTAGGCTACTCTCCCAGTCAGTTCTGGGGGCTTAGGCATTCGCAAGGAGCAAGATATCGCCCTGCCCAGCTTCATCTCATCTCTGCACTTTGTCGGTCCCTTAGTCGAAGCTACTCTGTCAAACGTTAACGTTTTGGCGCAGATTTACAAACTTCCGGAAGCAATGCTGGCATGGAAAGCTGGGCATGGTGATGAAGCGATGGCATCAGAGAGGGACTGCTGCACTATCTAGAAGTCATGGGACAGGGATGGAGTTAGGGTAACTTTGGACGGTCTGTTACATGAGGCACAATATCCTACATCTAAGGCTCGTCTCCTGGCTGCTTCTTGTCACGATAGCGGTTCTTGGCTTGAAGTAATTCCTGCAGCCCCTCTGGGTACTTTATTGGACCCTGTCTCGCTTCGAATTGCTGTTGCGCTCAGAGCGGCGCCGGTGTGTTATCCGCAGCTCTGTCGCTGCGGTCAGCGTATGGATGAGTCCGGCATTCACGCGCTCTTGTGCCTTTAGAGCGGAGGTTGTCATCCTAGACATTTGGCTCTGAATGACATAATTGAGCGAGCGCTACGCAAAGTCGGCCTTGGTACGATCCGCGAGCCAGGCATCGAACGAGGCGATGGTAAGCGACCTGACGGCGTTACAGTCTTCCCCTTCTTTAGAGGGAGAAACCGTTGCTGGGATTGCACCTGTGTGGACACCTTTGCGACGAGTCACTTGCCTGGCCCCTTTTTAGAGGCTGGCAGGGCTGTCAATGCGGTAGGGAAAAAAAACAAGTATCAATTTCTTCGTGACCACTACCTTTTTGAGCCCTTGGCTATCGAGACGACCGGCGTTATCAGCAAAACCAGCAGCCTCCTGATCCACGACATCGGCCGATGGTTATCTGCCACCTCAGGGGACCCTCGAAAACTTTCTGGCTGAAACAGAGGCTAGGACTGGCTGTGCAACGTTACAACGCTTTGAGTGTACAATTAGCCTGTAAGCCTATCAATTGGGGGAGTTATAGATCGGATCTTTCTTAAGGTAGGCCGTTACTTCAGCAGGACTGGAGGCGGCAGTAGTATGGTTGGATGCCACAATTTCTAGCGATTGTTGGGGCCAGGGGATGGAAACATCCATTTATAGTCGAGGAGGGGAGGGAGAAAGGTCAAACGATCACCTCTGCCAACATTCCAAGACTCCAGAAGCCTCCACCGCACTGCCAGTTGGTTCAAAACCACACACAATATTTCCTCTCTCATCGGGGCATGTGGGGTCTATTCCCCACAAATGCAACTCTGAAATATTTCGAGGCAAACAATACACAAGGACCAGGCATAAATGTCAAACGTATATCAAACATGTTTTGTAAGTTAATTTAGCGAATTTTAATATGTATATCATTGTTGCTTTGCGAATTAAAACATGCAATTCAGTTAAGGATACTGAACATCCTAATTTTAGAGACTATTTCTTCGATTTTTAGCGAAACATTAATGGTGTACTAAGTTTGCAACGTCCTCTCCTCACATACCATACATTAATGAATTATAACCCACACTATAGTGATTGGGTGGTTTATTTAAGGTAACGGCGTCGGTTTCGCAGAGTCAAGCCCTACAACGACAGATCAACAAAGCACAGTAATCTAACGAGTATCATAACAACAACAACTATATACTACTTGAGGCCGGATGATGATCTAACCGTCGCCTAAGCAGGGAATAGGATTGTTGTGCCATTAACATATTGGCGAAAGTGATGATGTTCAAAAATGGTTGCATCCACAACAGCACGTCATCAGAACTCGTAACGAGAGCACTTTATAGGAGAGAACAACGTTCTTTAGTTGAGGATGCCGTTGTTCTTGATAGAGTCAAAGATGTCTCCTTACGAAAAATGATAGAATCTGTTTATGTTTAGCAGCTGCCGAAAACTGGGTCTATAAAATTGTTGTCTGTTCATCAATTGATCATTTAATTTTTATCGTCACTGTTATTTAGCTATAGTCAGATTATTTGAAAGGCTCCTAACATCTACCATTTATACACAGATAACTAGATTGTAATGTATGTATTTGTTTCTGAATGAAGTTTTCTTGTGTTTTTGGTAATCGCAAATGGAATGCAAGAATAACCAAAAGCACATGAATGGAAACTGCCAAGTGCTGCGCCGTCAGTAGCACTTGGGACAGTTTCCATTCGGAGGTACAGAGCATCCGGAAATGCTCACAAGCAATGGTTTCCCTATCGGAACAGTTGACCAGGAAATTCAGAAGTAATTTGGCTGTTAATTCACTGAGAATGGTGCCACAGGTGGAAATGCTAGTGGTACTACCTGTACTACCGCAACCAGTACACCAGCAATGCCTTAGTCGACGAGCGAACTTTGAAACGCATTGTGCGTCATAGCGTCCAACCCCATGACCCTCTAAATTACTGAAACTGATAACATACAACAGAAGCCGGACACTCCGTTCTTTTTTCATCAAGAACAAAATCCCCAGTAGTCAAGTACAGGACCGAGTCGTGTACCAATACACCTGCAAACAGTGTGGATGTAATTCCGCTAGCTACAACGGTTACACAACTTGCGCCCTGGTTAAGCGATTCTCTTCGCAAGTTCAAACCGGAGTGATAAATAAACCTAATAGTGATGTCAAACACCAATAACCTCTTACAAGAGAGCTGCTCCAAGGTACCAACGTCATCTTGTGCGGTCATGGGTAGCCAGATCTGGCAATTACAGAGCTCCTTCTTGTTAAACAACTCAAACCTTCCTTGAACCAGCAAGATGAGGGATATATGAGGGTTCTGAACCTTATTTTAGGATAGCTTATTCTCCGCCCATCTTCATAAAATTTGTGCTAGGAATATAGTCCCCGCTTCATTATTCTAACTCATCAGTTGTTAATTCGATAAATTATATTCCCTACTACTGCTGTATCACCTCATGTCGGTGAGTGATCATTGTTGAATTCAACTTCCGACCATGTTTAATTCCCATTGCGATTTGCAATACCCGCCCTACGAGGTGTTGCGCTGGTTGTTTCCTCTGCCCTACTATGTCGTCCAAGTTCAATTGCTAGCTTACCATATTTACTTACTTGGATATTTGGAAGGTCTTCGTTCTAAAAAGCTAGTTGTAGCGTAGCTGCCCCTTTACCCACAGCTGCTGGGCCATTCCTCCCTCCTGCTGTGGCATAAGCATTTGCATGTTGCTGCCACATTTGCCACTCCGATCCTGGCCAAGGCCATCTTCCTTGTCCTTGTTCGTCGAAGCGTAGGAGATCTATTCACAGCTGAGATACTGGTCCAATCATTTTTTGAACCTCAAGATGTTTGCTGTGGCTGACAATTGCAGTTCCCCTTTTTTACGCATTCCCAGTGGCATTCGATTGATTAGCTGAGGTGCCCGGCACATGAAACTGTTAAATGCTATAGTTTGCATGGGCCATAACGGACTGCCCGTCCGTTCTGGCACTTAGAAATAGCACATTTATCGTGTAGCCCTCCCGAATTTTCCATACGCTTATGATCATGAATCTTTCAAAACGTCTTTGGATTGAGTATAGCTTTAAGGAATTTAATCTGGTGTTATAATCCATTTCCTTTACTTCAGTAATTTTTGAGATGAAACTTCTTTGAACTGCTTCAAGTCTTTCAAGATCTATCCGTTTATGTAGGAGCCAGAGGGTAGAACAAAAGTCAATAACTGGTTTCATCAGTGGCTTCCAGAGAGTCAGCATTTTCCTTTTATCTCGTGGACAAAAAGGTTCTCATGGCACAGGAGTAGTCTTCTGCCACTATCCTCAGCCTTTGCAATATGTTCATTGAATAATGCATTATTCTGCATTATAACCACTAAGTCACGCAAGCTTTATTTATCTTCAATGGCAGCATTGTTGCTGAAATGATATAAAGACCCTATTTTTAGGTCATTTTTTTTCATATCTTAGTAATTCCAATTTGGATGTTGTTTTTGGTAGCCCACTTGAAGATTTCTTTCAAATCAGCTTGAACATTTTCTACATTTCTTGCATCCTTCCATATGCCTAGTACTCTGGTATCATCTGCAAAGCAGGAGACAGATGAATGTGAACAGTTTTTGCTCATGTCATTTGCCATTACTAAGAAAGGCAGAGTGTCAAGCGCAGTGCCTTTTGGGAGCCCACAAATGACTTCCACTGGTGCAACGGTTTCACCATTTACTACCACACATTGAGTTCTGCCTTTTAGAAAAGGTTTTATCCATTCATGAACATTTCCATGGATACCAGGTTCAAGCAATTTAGATAACAGTGTGCTGTGATCTACTTTGTCAAGGCCTTGGCAAAATCGAGATATATCACAACCACGTTTGATCCATTACATAGTGCATTAATTATTTCATCATAGTGCTCCAGTAGTTGGGTCAATGGGCCCCTTCAACTTCTGAAACCATGTTGCTTGGAGTTGAACCATTTTTTTTCAATAAAATTTACTATATTTGACATATACATATGTAGAAGTTCATGTATATTTTCAAAATGTACACACTTACAGTTTGGTGGTCTATAAACAATAATTATTTTGGTGACCAAATTTTTTGCAAAAAAAATTGTTACTGCTTCTTTTTTTCATTCCAACAGATCCATGATTATGAGCCCAGTTGTGGGCAAAAAACGTTGACCAATATAATTAATTTAAATTATCGTCTATTATTTCACCTTCTGACCTTCTGAGGTCGGTGGTGGAATGTGAAGGCTATAAGAAAGGAGAAACGAGGTGAAGATGGTGGTGAGGAGAGCCAAAAGGGACGCTGATGCCAGGTGGAGCAGGCGGTTGTGCCAGAATTTTGAGCAGAACAAAAAGATGTTCTGGAAAGAGGTGAAGAGGGTGAGAAAGGGAGAGACCGGAAAGAAGGAAGTGGTGAAAGATGAAAACGGCCAGTCGATGTTGGAAAGTGGTGATATACGGCAGAGGTGGGCCGAGTATTTTGGATGAGTTATTGAATGTCTAGGATGACAGAGGCTGACATTGTTGCAGTGGGTGGTGGTGTTCGGATGCCAGCTTTGGGAGAGACTTGTGGCGGACATTACCAGGGAAGAGGTGCAGGAGGCGGTGGAGGTGATGTAAGCAGGGAATGCCCCTGGTTTGGATGGCGTTGCGACCGAGTGCCTGAAGAACAGTGGAGCAACGATTGTCGAATGGTTGGTGAGGTTACTGAACTTGTGTTTTGAGACAGGCGTGGTACCAATTGAGTGGCGCAGTGCCTTCATTGTTCCGCTGTATAAGGGCAAAGGAGATAAAAATGAATGCTGCAACTCGAGAGGTATCAGTCTGTTAAGTGTGGTTGGTAAGTTGTACGGGAGAGTGCTGATCAAAAGGATTAAAGACTGTACGGACTGCGCAATTGGAGGGGAACAGTGTGGTTTTAGGAGTGGTAGAGGGTGCGCCGATCAGATTTTTGCAGTGAGACAGGTATATGAGAAGTACCTTGCAAAGGGAAAAGATGTGTTCTGGGCTTTCATGGATCTGGAGAAGGCATACGACAGGATTGATAAGGAAGCGCTGTGGAGGGTGTTTCGTTTGTATGAAGTGGGCGGACATTTGTTGAAAGCGGTGCAGAATTTCTATGTTGGCAGCCGAGCATGTGTCAGAGTGTGAAGCGAGGTGAGTGATTGATTCTCAGTGAAAGTGGGACTGGGACAAGGCTGCGTAATATTTCCCTGGCTGTTCAATATCTATATGGATGGAGTGGTCAGGGAGGTGAACGCGAGTGTGCTGGGTCGTGGCTTGGAGCTGTTGGAAGCGAATGGGCGGAGTTGGCAACTGAGCCAGTTGCTATTTGCGGATGATACGTCCCTGGTTGCTGATTCAGAGGTGAAGCTATGTAGGCCCGTGTCTGAGTTTGGTTGAGTGTGTGAGAGGAGGAAGCTTCGAGTGAACTTGGGTGAAAGTAAAGTAATCAGATGCTCGAAGACTGTCGATGCGAGCAGAATGAATGTCTTCCTAAATGGAGAGTTGTTGGAAGAAGTTCAGTGTTTTAAGTATCTGGGCTCCCATGTGGAGAATACTGAATTAGTGGAAACTGAAGGGAAGTCGCGAGTGAAGGAGGGGTGTAAAGTGTTGGGTGCACTGAAGAGCGTAATGAGCTGCAGGATGTTGTGGATGGAAGCAAAGAGAGGGCTGTATTAGGGAGTCGTTGTGCCAACTGTGTTGTACGGAGCTGAGACTTGGGGGGTGAGAGCAAAGGAAAGAAGAAGGTTGAATGTTTTCGAGATGAAATGTTTGAGGAGCATGGCTGGAGGGTCGCTGAGAGACATGTTCACTAATGACGTGGTTCGCATCAGAACGGGGATATTGAAAAAGTTAGAGGACAGAGTTGATTAGCGTGTTCTGAGATTGATGGGCACATGGTGAGAATGGATGAAGGGAGATAGGTGAAAAAGGTGTTGAAGTCAGTGGCGAGTGGACGTAGGCTTAGAGGGAGACCGAAGTTTGGGTGGATGGATGGTGTGAAGCAGGCGTTAGGAAGGAGAGACGTGAGTCTCTCCTTCCTATGAGAGTGTGCATTGGAAAGGCGTGAGTGGAAAATGATGGTGAACGGATGAGTTTTGACGCTGTCCTGATGTGCTTTCCCGCCCTAGTTATATCGTTGAGAGACGGGATGGTCGTGGGCACCCCCCGCCCACGACCATCCCGTCTCTCAACGATATGACGCGGCATGGGTAACCAGTCACGCTGTCGGGCCCTGCTGCCGACACTGACCTCGAACCGCACTCATGGCCGGACCCTTTTACACAAAAGAGCTAAGGTGTGAGAGTGTGAGTGTGTAAGAGTGTGAGGTGCGCCTTGCCGTCATCCGACCCTCTTGCTGAGGATTTCGGCCTGGTGTCTGTATCTGTATCTGTACCTGGTCATCACGAGTTATACTCAGATGCTCACCCGACGTACACAGCTTGAATGGTTGCGTTGCTTTCGAGACACTATTCTTATCTACACAGTAGGGTCAAGTAATACATAACCTGAATGGTAACGTTACTGTTATGACCCAATGTTTATCCACAGTGTAGAAATGTGTTCTGCAATAATCCCAAAGATCACTTTAGTATCATTACACCATGACTGTCTTCACAGTGTGGCCGAATTTGCATGAAACTCTTCCGAATCTCACGGTAAGGCGGAGTTCTACAGTAACCTAATGGGAACGTTACTGCCATGAACCATGATTGTCTTCTTAGTTGGGCAAAGTACTACAATAACCTAAATGTTGACGTTACTGACATAAACCGTGACGGCCTTCCCGGTAGGGCGGAGTACTACAGTAGCCTAATATTTGACGGTATTGTCATCGGAGTACTGCAATATCCTAAACGTTATTGGCATAACCTAAACGCTACCGGCATGACACTTTGTCTGGCTTCAGAGTATGTGGCTGAGTGTCACAGTAGTAAAATGGAAACGTTACGGTCATGTCCCCATACACGTCCTCGACGTCAAGCTTAAAACTGAAACGAGATGAATGACTATGTCGCAGGCTTGGCATTATATCGGGTTTCACAGTATAAGACTTAGTATTGCAATAGCATAAATGGTAAAGTTTCTTAATGACACCATCCATGCCAGTCTTCATAGTAAAGCCGGGAACTGTAATTACCCGTACGGCAACGTTAGTCATAACCCCATGCCTGGCTTCATATGAGAAGGCGGAGTGCTAGAAAACAACACAATTTGTAAAGTTACTCTCATGATATCAACATTTGGCCAGTTTCTCGTTGCTAGTACATCCTACATTACCGTCGCAGCGTCCTTTTGGGTCAGCGACGATGAAACCATTATACAATGGCAAACGCGATATCTCATCAGACTATATCAATACGTGTTAAATAATGGCTATGATTATAGGTACTGAGGGTTTTGGTTGTACCATCACGTGTATGCGAGCATCCATGCATGCGAGCATCCACGTATGCGAACTTTTTTAGATCTAGCAATTATATTACTCCTAAATAAGGTGTCTTTTGTTTTGAAACTTATTTACGACGCTACCTTTCAACTTGACGATACGTTGGTTACGAGATTTAAGCTTCCTAATATTCATCAAGAGAACTTAGCTTTTTGCAACCGCACAGTGCATTTTTTTTAACTCAAAAATTTCCAACCAGCAAATAGAATTATAAAAAGCGCATTTGACGATTAAAAACTAATTTGGTAGTCATGGACCAGAATTGGGAAGTTTTCCTCGTCTCGGTAGAGGAAAACCGCGTCGTCGTTCAAGCGTACCGATAGACAGTCAACGAGACAGTCTCAGAACACTGGTTGAGCTAAACTGTAATGGATCAGGACAGGCCTCCTGGCATAAACCAGAATGTATTTTGTGGAAGATAGTTCCTGAAGTAGAAAGTCTTAGCGAATACCATGTTTCTGTGTGATACTCGTAGCAAAGGATAATGATAGGGAATGGTGTAGTTGGATAATTGCATTTAACGATGATATTCAAAACAACTCAAATCAGTTCCCGACGAAGAAGTCACCGACCTACGATGTTGAATTGAGATTGTATCAGATTCATTCGGGTCGCTATCCCTGGCGCGACCTTATCAGCCACAAGTTGTTCCAACTACCTAACAACGGTACTATTTTTTTAACAGCGAACATTCATAGCGTTCCTCAGTCACACCAGTCACTGTCATATCTGCCAGTGACATTCTGCCTAAACTCTGTTTCAGCTCACGTCAGAATCAGCCACCAGTCGTACCATTTTACTGGTTATCACTTTAATGAAACTTTTCCTACCCAACCTAACCTAACCTAGGGTATGTGTTTTTAACCCGCGGGGCAAAGGTACGTATTTCTAACCCGCGGGGCAAACATATTGAAGTTTCATTAAAGGGAAAACCAGTAGGTTGGTACGCCTGTTTAGGTGTTGAGACAGTGGCAGATATGACAGTGGCAGATTTTGAAGTGGCGGGAAATTCCTGTGGGCTGAAACATCGTTTAGGTCAAAAGCACGTGTAATGAAAGATTTTTAGCGGTTATGACAGTGTCCGGCCATGACAGTGAGGTGAAGTGAAGTGGCGATAGTGCACATGTGTGGAAATAATTTCAGCGCGAGCGCTCAGCTCCCGATTTTTTCTTCGTTAGTCCATTGAAGTTCGCTGTCATTGCTGGACACCGTTTTGCGACGAGCACACACCAATGTCAAGTCCTATTTCAGCCATGCTAGTGTTGCGACAAACACTTTTTCAATTGTGATTGTGAAAATGTCGGACACAATTTTTCAATAAATTACTCTGCTGTCAATGTCGAATAACATGTTTTGTTATCTGCATGGACGGATTTGTGACGTTTCCAGATCGCATCCGATTGGATACGTCTACCATAGGCCATGCGCAGCATCTTTTTATTGGTGATTCTGGTAAAATTATCGAGTCGTAGTTTGAACGTTTTCAAGTTAGTTGCCACTTCCAATTATATTTCGCTTTATTCATATAAAACACTATACTCCGTTTGTATCAAGTGTAAAAACGCTCATTCCGGCAACGTTCCCAACTTTTCAAAACCTTTGCCAATACGATCATGCCACTTCTACCTCGATTCTTCTCCAGCGAAGTTAGAAATTGGTTCGCGAAATGTGTCTTTGTACGATTTATTGCGCAACGAAGACATAAGTTTGATATCTTTACGTTGGACCGTCTCAAATTTTGTAATGTGTTTTCGAGGTTATGGGAACCAGAATTGCACCTGGTACCCAAGATGCGTTCTAACTACAGCATTGTACAACTTAAGAATAATGTACATGCTAGGTGCTTTTAAAATCACTTTCTGTGATGACAACGTTAACTCGATAAATGGGATTAATTTCTATCGTAGATGATGTATTCGTGCCGGAAGTTAGGTGCATACCTCTACATCATACGCCAAGAATTTAATTTTCACCTCCCTGACCACCAAACAATTTTTTCGCGTATAATTGGAGCGGCTGAAATTCTAGTTATGCTAGCACTTGTCCTTCAAACGTGATATCGTCGGCCTGTCCTTGTTGATGTTCAATAGCAACGTTTTCATCTAGTTGGTTTTATTCTAGTTATGCTAGCACTTATCCTCCTAGCGTTATATCGTCGGCCTTTAATTGTTGATGTTCAATAGCAACTTTTCATCGAGTTGGTTTTATTCTAGTTAAGCTAGCACTTATCCTCCTAGCGTGATATCGTCGGCCTATACTTGTTGATGCTCGTTAGCGATGTTTTTATCGAGTTGGTTTTATTCTAGTTATGCTAGCACTTATCCTCCTAGCGTGATATCGTCAGACTATCCTTGTTGATGTTCGATAGCAACGGTTTCATCGAGATGATTTTTTTCATGTTATGCTAGCACTTATCCTCCTAGCGTAAAATCGTCGGCCTATACATGTTGATGTTCGATAGCAACGTTTCCATCTAGTTGGTTTTAATCTAGTTATGCTAGCACTTATCCTTCTAGCGGGACATTGTCGACCTATACTTGTTGATGTTCAACAGCAACGTTTTAATCGAGCTGGTTTTATTCTAGTTAAGCTAGCACTTATCCTCCTAGCGTGATATCGTCGGCCTATACCTGTTGACATTCGATAGCAACGTTTCAATCGAGTTGGTTTTATTCTAGTTATGCTAGCACCCATCCTCCTAGCGTCATCCTACACTTGTTGATGTTCGATAGCAACGTTTTCATCTAGTTGGTTTTAATCTAGTTATGCTAGCACTTATCCTCCTAGCGGGACATTGTCGACCTATACTTGTTGATGTTCAACAGCAACGTTTTAATCGAGCTGGTTTTATTCTAGTTAAGCTAGCACTTATCCTCCTAGCGTGATATCGTCGGCCTATACCTGTTGACATTCGATAGCAACGTTTCAATCGA
>SDVV010018652.1:0-13707 GCA_016164225.1 Gammarus roeselii
ATATATGTATGTATATAAGGATGGTGCAATTTTTTTATCAATGACGCGTTTTGCTTTCGTGAGCTCTTCAGTTGAATATCTCAGAAGTACTAATTATTCACCTCAAATACTGCAGAAATTTGAGGTCATGAAGGTATTCTTAAAGTTTCATGTCTATGAAAAAATATGAATTGAAAATAAATTTCAAACACAAATTATAGCCGTTGCTGACTTGAACAAGATGAAATGCTTTAAATTTCGAATACACAAATTCCATTGAAACGATGTATCAAAACATGTCCCTAACTCATTTGCACATGTTTTAGTAGAGGGTAGCTTCCTACTCAATTTCTCCAAATCTGACACCAGTGCAGTGTCATCCGCAAACAACTGCTCATTCCCTCCATATGCTCCTCTCGCTCCCCTCCCTGACCACTCCCTCCATGTGATGATTGAACGGCCAGGAGACATGACGCTTGGTCCCACTCTCACTGAGGACCAAGCACTCATCTTGCTCCCTACTATGAAACATGCTCTGCGATCAACCTAAAAAATCGGGACCGCATTCAACAAATTTTCGCCCACTTCATACAAACGCAACACCTCCACAACGCCGCCTTGTCTGCCCTATCGTAGGGATTTTCCAGATATACGAAGGCCCAGAACACATCCTTTCACTTTGCAAGGTACTGCACACATACATGTCTCACTGAGAAAACTTGATCTGCACGTCTTCTACTACAACTGAAGTCACTCTGTTCCTCCCAAATCGTACCCTCCGCACTGCCTCTAATCCTCTCGATTTGCACTCTCCTGTACGGCTTACCGACAGTACACAAACTCTTGAGTTGCAGTATCCAATTCTATCTCATTTGTAATCACGGGTCCTATTAGTGAACCCATACTGATTCCGTCTATTCGTTCGGAGGTATTATTTATATACCTGAAGACAGTTTTTTTAGAGGCAAGAGTCAGAAGCGTTCTCATGTTCATTTGTTCACGCCGTGATAGATGTTATTGCCAGAGATAATCTCATCACAACTGAGTTCGATCAATTTATCTAGGTGAGCATTTCTGAATAGTGATGTGACATCATAACTGACAATATCACAACTGAGTTCGATCAATTTATCTAGGTGAGCATTTCTGAATAGTGATGTGACATCATAACTGACAATAAAGGTTAGGTTAGGCCGAAAAAAGTTGCAATGCTATGTGGAATTCAAATGAATTTTTAAAGTATTATCAATACGGTTAAATGTTCCATGAGTGCAACAAAAAATTTATCTGGTCGGAAAGGTCTGTTGAACGGGCGAGTATTTTAACCGAGAAGCGTATTGTTTTATGGATTTTTGGTAAGCCTTACACGATCCCTGGTTCGGTGCCTGTACAGTAGAGGTCATCATACATTGATGACCTCAGCGTCAAGCAGTTATTTCATAAATTTTATACTAGGATCCTCTTGTCTGAGGGTAATATTAAATAATTTTTTGCTGAACATTTTTTTTTTCCAATGTGGAGGTATCTGTCAGGATGCTGTTCATTTTGGTTACATAGTCAGTCTTGTTGAACTTTCGACACCAAGACCTTTATCTAATCTGCAAACTATTCTGTTTTATAACATTATAACATTCTCTACATGGAGAGCTTAAGGAAATGTTGCAGTCAAAATGTAACATTATAATTTCGAACTATATTTTGATCTGTATTCACTTATTACGTATAATCTGGCAATAAATTATTATATATTTGTAAAGAATGCTAATTATTAAAGGCCAATTATGCTGCAACTTAAATGTATACTCACTAATCTATACTTTATGAACGAACCAACACAAACTTTTATGAGCATAATTCAGTCAGTAAAGAGCAGTCAGGAGAAAGGGCTCTGGTGGAATTTAATTTCGCGCGCTAATTTAAGTGCAATCAAGTTACGTGCATTTGCATCGATTGGCAGAAGAAGGTGAAAGTATGAAGTATATAGAAAAAGGTGTATGGAAAATGAGGAAAGTCTAGGGAAAATACATTTTAAAAATCCCCCGATGACGGATGTAGATTGCAAACATAGACAAAATCTGGACGAGCATCAACTATTTATGGTTGCATGCACATCCTCAGGAACACCTTGCCTCACAAACAACCGAAAAGTCGACCAGCTACAAGAACCCAAATGATATAACTGAAACCTTCTATGATTTCTTCGCGAATGTGGGAAAACACACGCATGATGAGGTAATGAGTGAACGCATGATGAGGTAATGAGTGAACACATGATGAGGTAATGAGTGAACGCATGATTAGGTAATGAGTGAACGCATGATGAGGTAATAAGTGAACACATGATGAGGTAATGAGTGAACGCATGATGAGGTAAGGAGTGAATGCATGATGAGGTAATGAGTGAACACATGATGAGGTAATGAGTGAACGCATGATGAGGTAAGGAGTGAATGCATGATGAGGAAATGAGTGAACACATGATGAGGTAATGAGTGAACGCATGATGAGGTAATGAGTGAATGCATGATGAGGTAATGAGTGAACACTTGATGAGGTAATGAGTGAACGCATGATGAGGTAATGAGTGAATGAAATGAAGTGACAGCAGAAGTAAATGAGCCAACGTCTTTTTATAGATCACTGCTTTCGCGAATAAATTGTCTCTGAGCGAATAAATTGTCTCTGCGAATAAATTGTCTCTGCCATTTATTCGCTCAAAAACACAAACTCATATGGGCACGACTGCAGTACTTAAAAGACGGGTTATCAATAACTCTACCGTACTTCCAGCTACTCATCAACACATCAGTATCAAAATTTAAAACATGCCAATCCATAAACGAGGGGAGAAGAATGATCCCTCAAATCATAGACCCAAAAGTCGTCTGCCTGTAACTTCCAATGTCCTGGCAAACATTATTTCGCGTCAACTCCTGAACTGCTTTAGAGAAGAAAACCTCATTGATGACAGTCAGTATGCATGAAGGCGTAGGACATTTACTGAAGATATGCTAATCAAGATCTGGCAGCTCGTCCACAAAGCAATTGACCAAAACGATCTATCACCACTCGTTTTGTTGGACCTCTCTTAAGCATTGGACAGTGTACACCACGATACCTTGCTGAAAAAACTCTCACAACAGAACATTCAAAAATCCTGGTTTTAAAGCTACCTCAGTAACCGGTTATGATAAACAGAGAAATAATCTCGTCTTCGAAACCTGTGAGTTTTTGTTCATTTTGTAACGATTACATGTAATGCATAGTTTGTCATGTACTGCAGGATGAAGAGAAACACCTCTAAGGATAGCCTAACGTAAATACATCCGGACCATATATAAGAGAGTGTCATACAACATATAAAAAAAAACTTGCCTCTGAGATGTTCTTAGCCGTTGCCGTTAACATGAACTTACATCACTCTTACCATATGTGTAAGAAAATCTGTAATAAAATGCGCAACAAATGCGTCTTATATATAACAAGACGCTCGATAAAGTTGGGCCCAAAATGCAATGTATTTAAAGTATCTTACACTGTAACATTGTACCCCGAATGTAAGATGTATTATAGAGTTGAGACCGACCCGAACCTATTCATGTCTTTAGGGAACTGGCAAGTTTTATGTGTAACCGGTTGCATTACTCGATGCAATTGTATCCCGAATTGAATGTGTATTATAAAATTAAGAAACTCTTTGTAAAACACCAGAATACGACGAGGCATCTCGTGAATGAACGTTTTTTATTTAGTTATTATTCAGTCGCACCCAACTAATTACTTAACACTACACTGACTGAGATAGAGAACAATAGCTTGGTTACATGAATTCATCGCAAAAAGTCCTGGACATGGCGACTCAGACCTACCTGGTGTCAGAGGTGTGTCTGGATGGCCTATGAAAGGGCAACTCAGATTCACATGTGCGTCAGAGATCCTACTAAAACCCACATGTGCGGGCATATGAAGAGGCAACTTAAATCCACCTGTGAGTCAGAGGTTCTGGATCCAAAGACTCACATGTGCGATAGAGGTCGTGGCTACTCATGCCTACCTGTGCGTCAGAGGGCCAATGAAGGGGTTAGTCACCAACTGCACGAAGGCCTTAGCGCCGTACATGACCCCCAATTCGACGTTCTCCTTCTTGAGGTCTTCGTGGTTCATGGCATGGGGCTTATGGCTGTCCACGGTGGTAGTGGCCTCTGGAGTGGCGAGGGAAATAAAGTTCAGTTAGGGAAAGAGATGGCAGTCGATTTTTCGGGAGCAGAGGAATATAACAGTTACAATATGGGAATCCACTCCGAATAAACTATGGGATGGTATCGAAGGAACATCTGGTTGTGCACCTGTACCAGCCACATATTTTCCGGCTCTGTGCCTGTCCTTGCCTCCCACCACCCAGCGCTGCTACTGTCCTGCCTCGCACCATCTAGCTCTGTAACTGTTTCAGCCTCCCATGATCCAGCTCATTTACATGTCCTTGCCTCCCAATATCCAGCTCGGAACCTGTCCTGCCTTACACCATCCAGATCTGTGCCTGTCCAGCCTCAAAACATTCAGCTCTGCAACTGTCCTTGCCTAGGGCCATCCCGCTCTTTACAAATCCGGACTTACACCATCCAGCTGTGTTCCTATCCAGCCTCACACCGTCTAACTCTGTAACTGTCCATGCCTCAAGCCACCCAGCTCTGTACATGTCCTGCCTTACACCATCTAGCTTTGTATTTGTTGCTGATGTTGCTTAGCCCTGGCTTCCCCTGCGGTCGAGGAGACGCATCCGGCGCCAAACCCGCCAACATGGGCAGGCCCCTATATTAGACCTACTCCGCAAAAGATGTTGATGCTGTCTTGCGAAGTGATAGTGTGATTGAGCCTGCCGGGTTCAATAGCTGGGCGCGTCGTCATGACGTGCTCGACCGTATCGGGCGCACTCCGGAACTGCAGGCACAGATCGGAAGGGGCGTACCCCAGTCTATGTTGCAATGACTGGAGGGCTGTGTAGTGCCCGCCCCTTCACCTCGACAGATAAACCCTGTTACCCCTGGTCAACCCCAATCGATCCACGTGCACTTCCGGTGAGCAACTCTGCAAAACCATGTTGGCTATATGGTCTGCCAGTGCAAGCGCTGGGAAGTGAGTGTGTATCTGTTGGTGCATATATGTGTTTTCTGTTAGTTGTGGAATGGTACTAAAGAGGGAGCCGAAGAGTGATGCTGGTGTGTGGGTGGTGGCAGGGATGCATGGGCCCCGCTGACAATCTTGGTAAATGATATTGTCCCCGTCATATCAAGAGGATATTTGAGAAGGAGGGCCTTGGTTTCCTTATGCAGATGGGGAATAGGTACATTCATTACACAACCCGTTGCGACGGTGTTTTGTATTCTCTGTAGGGAGTTAACGTGTGTGTGTGTGAGTAAGGTCAATGGACCAAGCAGTGTTTCCATAAGAAATTATAGGTCTGATGAATTATTTGTGTAGTGTTGAAATTGATTTCTTGGAGCGTTCCTTGCTAATTGTAGTAAGTGTCCGTATCAAGTTCAGTGTAGCTTTGGTTTCAATACTGGTGTTGTTTGTGTAAGGCGCGTGTCAGAATAACGTACCGACAAGCAGACTCGTCGGCGAGTGGTGAGACAACCAATACATAATAAATATATAAGGTTTTTATGTTCGTTCTATGAAGTATGTATTTGCCTACAGTGTCACGTGGGTTGGTTTTTATCGAGACTCCAATTTAGTGAACGGCCGTCGGGAGGAGTTTTGTAACGAGTCACTGTCAAATGATCTATTTAGGAAATACCCGTTGGGGAAAGTTATGTAACGTGTCAGTGTCAGGTGACCTATTTCCGAGTACCCCGACGGAATGCGTTAAGTATATTCGCAAGTTCGGTATTCATAGTTATTTCGCCTGAGTTAAACTTGAGTGTATCTTTGTGTACTGGGAGCCTCGTTTGGGCAGCGTTTCCCCGTTTGGTCCGAGTAGTGACGGTGTTTTTATTTGTTTTCACTAGGCTTACAGTTGTTAAAGATTAAGTTCTGAATTTAATTTAGCCACTCCTCCACTTTTAAATTGATAGGCTAGACAGCAAGGTACTCATGCACTGATTCAATTTAAAGATTGTCTGATCCCCCCCCCCCATCACTCGAAGACTGCTGTTCAAGCAAGAGGTCTGCAGTTAGAAAACAGCTGCCACTCATCCTGAACTCATCGATTATAATGAGTCTGATTAATAAAAAGGTAGACGCTTAACTAGGTTACCAGGTGATAGCAAAGGGCGCTAGAGATTCAATCTGCTGGAGTATCTTCCTATTGTCTGCATGCTTTGGTAGATGGCAAGTGTCTGCATTTGTTTGTTGAGTACATCTGCGTATTGAAGGCCTGATGCTAGGGTGAGAGTGTTGGGAAGTAGGATTGCCTCGTATGTGTCTATATGGTTTTAGATTTTCTGGTTGAGGCTCCTGATAAGTTTCCAAAATTTTTATAGTGAGATTCGGAAGTTGGTGCTTACTAGAGGTGGTTAGTTGGCATGGGTACCGAACTTGATAACTGATGACTATTCGAAGGTGGTCATCAGAGTACATGTCCTAATGGAATCTCTATTGATAGTTTAGAGCGAGATAGGGAGAGCAGAAAGAGACATCAGGGCACGTCTGTTCAGTGGTAGGGTTGAAAGACTTGCGAGTGGGTGTGTTTGAGTTATTTAATGTACTCAGTGTGTCTAGTTGGTCAATGTGGGCATTACCTCTCCGGTCAGTGCTTGTTTGGCGTGCCTTGAGTTATATTGTGCATTAAAGTCACCTACAGCGAAAGTGTTGTTGTGGTGGTGAGGTAGTCTAAGAGAGGTGTGCACGCGGTTGGCATGAACTGGGCGAAGAGATGTATCCGTTAAAAAATATTGTATTCTTTCTTGTGGATCTTTGTACCTGCCCTGAATCACACCATCACAGCTCTGTACCTGTCGCAGCCTTCCACCACCCAGCTCTGTACCTGTCCCAGCCTTCCACCACCCAGCTCTGTCCCTGTCCCAGCCTTCCACCACCCAGCTCTGTACCTGTCCCAGCCTTCCACCACCCAGCTCTGTCCCTGTCCCAGCCTTCCACCACCCAGCTCTATACCTGTCCCAGCCTTCCACCACCCAGCTCTGTACCTGTCCCAGCCTGCACCATCTAAGTTTGTAATGGTCCCTGCCTTCCACCACCCAGCTCTTCACTTGCCTCACCCTTTCATCACCCAGCTCTGCACGTATCCCAGCCTCCCATCATCCAGCTCTGAATATTAATTGAAAATTTTCAATAAAGTTACTTATTCTCGTGTCGTAATGAAATATTTTGCCATGGCTTTAGCATATTACCATCGCCAATTTTGAATCGTTATGCATACTGTACAAGAATATCAAGAATGCCATGCCGGTAGTGTATCTAAAAATTTATTTACTTATTTATTTTATTTATTTTACCTGTCGAAGCATCTGGTCGCTGTCGAAGCTGCTTCAGCCACAGCAGACGCGTGCCGTTGCTTTGGAAACCGTCTTCCCTGGCCCTGCTGTCGTCTGTTTCAGACAATGACCGGTAGGAAGCGAAGCGATCGTCCACGTTGCACAAACACGTGCAGTTAATGCCCCTACCTTCCACTTCTATCTGGCGGCCGCCCCCAGTTCCCCCGCCCCCACCGCCTTCAGATCGAGAAAGGGAATATAGGATGATATAAAAATATTCTCCAGGATTAAATCCATGTAAAATATTCAGTTGCCTCTTCGAAGTGAAAGTAATATGTTCCAGTGGATTGCATTGCGGATGTCTTAAATGATTTTTAACTCCTAAAACAAAATCTCTGGTGTGAGCGAGGTTGTGCTCAAGTCGTGCGCTGTCTAGCAAGTGTGAGCAAGGTTGTGCTCAAGTCGTGCGCTGTTCAGTAAGTGTGAGCAAGGTTATGCTCGAGTCACACGTCAAGTTCAGAAAGTGTGAGCAAGGTTATGCTCGATCACACGTCAAGTTCATCAAGTGTGAGCAAGGTTATGTTCTAGTCACACGTCAAGTTCAGCAAGTGTGAGCAAGGATATGCTCGAGTCACACGTCAAGTTCAGCAAGTGTGAGCAAGGTTATGCTCAAGTCACACGTCAAGTTCAGCAAGTGTGAGCAAGGTTATGCTCAAGTCACACGTCAAGTTCAGCAAGTGTGAGCAAGGTTATGCTCAAGTCACACGTTAAGTTCAGCAAGTGTGAGCAAGGTTATTGTTCAAGCCATACGCTAAGTCCAGCAGGAACAGCAGTGGACGATGTCGTTGCCATCCATTTTGCAATAACTTTTGCCTAAATTTTCCTAACGTTTTGGGTTACAGTTGATGTATAAACCAGATTATAAGTGATTCAACCAGTTCACGATTTGCCGTTGCTGCAATGCTGTCCATCATGGAAACGTGGACTCCAGACAATTTGATGCATAGAAATGTGTTTCACTGAATACATACATATATTAAATAGCCCGTGGTACCCTTTCGTTTTGAATGTGGACACACAGTTTTCGAACGCTTCAAATATTTGGTAAAGCTTATCTACAAATACACCTAAACTTATATAATATCAGTCCATAGAAATGACGATCTTCTTATTCATTGTTCAAGAAAAACGATCTCCGCAAGAGAGCGGCTCCTTTTATAGGAAGTTGAGTGTGTTGATTAATTCAACGGTCTAGTTCACTTCGTTCTTTACTTCAAATTAATTAGACTATGGCTTTTTATTGTCAATCTCCGCTGTATACTCCACCGAACACTGGACGATATCCCATCGCTATGGTATCATCTACCTCATCAACTCTCTCTCTCTTAAACTGGAGGACTTACCTTTGGGTTGCTCGTATTGGGGGAGCGCAATTCCCCTGCTGTGCGGGGCCTGGGCTGTGGTGGAGGAGGTGGAGGTGCTGGCTGTGGGGGAGGTGGCCGTAATGGGAGCTGCGTCCTCGTCGAACGTCTCGTTGGGGTGGTTCAGCTTGTAGAGGTACGTCGGGAAAATGGGCACTGGAACAGGGAGTTTGGAAGTGAGACGGTGGGAAAAGAAACCAACATCGATTAGTGTAAAAAGAGCAATATGAATTTTAATATTTCCTATCCGTTTCAATGCTGATACAGAAATAAACACAATGCCGTATCTTCCAAAAAGTGGTTGCAGACGGCAACACCCCCCCCCCCGAACACGTTCTAATTCGCTCACATGCAAACAAAATCATAGCTCTTCAGCGCAGGAGATGCCGACAAAGAACAGGTCGACTCAATCCGGGTCGAGATCGGCATCCGCAGCAGAGTCCGACAGCTCCCACCAACTCATAGGGGCCCGACCCAATTCCCGCTCAGGCCAACCCGTTTCACGACGAAATAGCCACGGGCGGGGAAGCTCATCAGGGCCGCGGCAACTTCATAATTTCACAATCATTATTCTAACTCAGCACATGAGTTCTGCCATCAAACAGTACATTTAAACATTACCAGTGAGATAGAGCTAAGAGGTTGCTACAGAACAAGATGATAGACATTGGTCGGTAAATACTTGCTACGGCATTATAACGGGCTGAGGCAGAATTAGAGCATTTAACAGATCGGGATGGTGAGTATTCTATACAATGTTTAATTAATTAAGTATTAATCTGAATGTTGAATACCTGAAATTTATTTTCATAATATTGGAAAGCTGGAAACAGGCACCAGTGAGGAAACTAAGCTAGAATTAAACATTGCCAGAAACATGCCTCCTACCTTGTTGGTTGGAGAATTGATGGAGTACACGGGGGTACTGGAGTACGCACCGTAACAACAACTCAGAAATAGGCCTAAACTTCAAATTCGAGCTTATCTAACGATGCATCATCACTAACGACGGGACATTCGTACGACATCATCGTAGACAGGTTAGACCACTCTCTATTTCCTCCATCGAACCCCCATCCTTTAGCCACTATAGCTCTATCCGTCTTTTCCTTCTCAGTGACATTTTTATTTTCCCTTCCCCCCACATTCCCCATCTTCCCTGGAGTCGTTCCCCAAGGCTCTATTATGAGTCCCCGTCCAGCAAGGGCCAGCGATAGGCATTCCTGCCACGCTCCCCGGCCTTAAGTTTAGTGCTGAGGGCGGACTCCTTATAGACGCCTTATGGCCGCATGTGCCGCGCATGGGTGCCTTCAGACGCCGTATTGCCATAACAGCGCCATTGGCGAGTAGTAAATAAAGCGACACCACGACAGCGTGAACACACGTCGCCTAAACACTTGCACTAACCCCCTTCCCTCTCATCATGCAGGACGACACCACGACAGCGTGAACACACGTCAACTAAATACTTGCACTAACCCCCTTCCCTCTCATCATGCAGGACGACACCACGACAGCGTGAACACACGTCAACTAAATACTTGCACTAACCCCTTCCCTCTCATAATGGGTATATATCAACCCTTATAGTAAAGTTATTCTCAGCTACGTTGAACACATTCTACGGTTTCCTTCCCTTTGAATTATAGGGTATCACTTGGCAGTATATTAACAGAGGGGGTAGAGCGTCAAACCGGCAGAGGGGTAAAGTGGGCTGTATTTACAAATGATTGAGCGGTAAAGTGGGCTGAATTTACAAATGATTGAGTGGTAGAGTGGGCTGTATTTACAAACGATCAAGTTGTTCAGTGTGATGTAATTAAAAGTGATTAAGCGGTAGAGTGGGCTGAATTTACAGATGATTGAGTGGTCGAGTGGGCTAAATTTACAAATGACTGAGTGGTAGAGTAGGCTTTATTTACATTTGATTGAGTGGTAGAGAGAGCTGTATGTGCTTATGATTGAGTGATAGTGTGGGTTGGATTTACAAATGATTTAGTGGTCGAGTGGGCTGTATTCACAAATGATTGAGTTGTTTAGTGGGCAGTATTTACAAATGATTGAGCGGTAGAGTTTGCTGTATTTACAAATGATTCGGTGGTAGAGTGGGCTGTATTTGCAAATGATTGAGTGGCAGTGTGGGCTGTATTTACAAATGGTTAAGTGGTAGAGTGGCCTGTATTTACAAATAATGATATGATAAAGTAAAAATATAAACATTATTCCATTATTATTCTGATTCTCTAACGTGGATTAGTTTGATGTGTTCTTGTTGAAAAATTATTCGAAAAAACATTGGCTCATTTGCCCTGGGGGCTGCACGTCGTTTGCTAGAGGACTCCAGCGATAGAAAGGACTTCAATAAACACCAAAACTTGACATCTGACGCATTATAAGCCACACTTGCTTATCATATTTTCAAATAAAAAATTTGGTTTGTATTCCTGTTTAGAAACACCACATATGGCGTGAATAACGGTCGAGCTTGATTGTTGAAAATCAGGGGTAAACTCAAAACGATGTTTCCCACGCACACTTCCCATCTTCCCTCAAAAAGCAACACGAATTACGCACATGGTTTGACAATCTAAATCAAGGAGACATGATCAAGATGATCAAGATCTCATCTCCACTTGCTCCAAACACATACATATTGACAGAGCATGTTGTCCAGGAGCGCTACTCCCCAATAGTAGTGAGCAGCATGCGTTCCATGAACACTAATCATCAAAGATTGTGAGCTGCATGTTGTCCAGGAGGGCTACTCACCAATAGTAGTGAGCAGCATGCGTTCCATGAACACTAATCATCAGAGATTGTGAGCTGCATGTTGTCCAGGAGCGCTACTCACCAATAGTAGTGAGCAGCATGCGTTCCATGAACACTAATCATCAGAGATTGTGAGCTGCATGTTGTCCAGGAGGGCTACTCACCAATAGTAGTGAGCAGCATGCGTTCCATGAACACTAATCATCAGAGATTGTGAGCTGCATGTTGTCCAGGAGCGCTACTCACCAATAGTAGTGGAGCGCTCCTGGATAGTAGCAATACCACTTACCAATTGTTGCGCGCAGCATTTTGTCCAACAGCGTCACTCACCAATGGTTGTGAGAGGCATGTTATTTAACTGTGCCACTCACCAATGGTTGTGAGAGGCATGTTATTTAACTGTGCCACTAACCAATGGTTGTGAGAGGCATGTTATTTAACTGTGTCACTCACCAATGATTGTTAGAGGCATGTTATTTAACTGTGTCACTCACCAATGGTTGTGAGAGGCATGTTATTTAACTGTGTTACTCACCAATGGTTGTGAGAGGCATGTTATTTAACTGTGTCACTCACCAATGGTTGTGAGAGGCATGTTATTTAACTGTGTCACTCACCAATGATTGTGAGAGGCATGTTATTTAACTGTGCCACTCACCAATGATTGTGAGAGGCATGTTATTTAACTGTGTCACTCACCAATGGTTGTGAGAGGCATGTTATTTAACTGTGTCACTCACCAATGGTTGTGAGAGGCATGTTATTTAACTGTGCCACTCACCAATGGTTGTGAGAGGCATGTTATTTAACTGTGCCTCTCACCAATGATTGTGAGAGGCATGTTATTTAACTGTGCCACTCACCAATTGTTGTGAGAGGCATGTTATTTAACTGTGCCACTCACCAATGGTTGTGAGAGATTGTTGAAAGCCTACTGCCCCCATTGTTGTAAGCCTACTGCCCCCCATTGTTGTAAGCCTACTGCCCCCCAGACGGTCATTGACAAATAGTTGTGAGAAGCGCGTTGCCCAGCAGTGCCGCTCAGCAACAGTTGTTAGTATCATTTTTCCCAGATGCTCGACTCTCGTATGGGTGTGTACTGCATGTTTCCAACAATACCAATGACCAATGATCGGGAGTAGTATGCTGGTGAGGAGCGCCACCCTCCGATGGTTGTTGGTAGCATATTGTCCAGCAGCGTCCCTTACCGATGGTTGCGAGTAGCATGTTGTCCAGCAGCGTCGCTCACCGATGGTTGCGAGTAGCATGTTGTCCAGCAGCGTCGCTCACCGATGGTGGCGAGTAGCATGTTGTCCAGCAGCGTCGCTCACCGATGGTTTCGAGTAGCATGTTGTCCAGCAGCGTCACTCACCGATGACTGTGAGCATCATGTTGTCCAGCATCGTCATTCACCGATGGTTGTGAATCGCATGTTGTCCAGCAGCGTCACTCACCGACGGTTGTTTGTAGCATGTTTTGCAGCAGCATCACTCACCGATATGGTTGTTAGTAGCATGTTGTCCAGCAGCGCCACTCACCGATGGTTGTGAGTAATATGTTGTCCAGCAGAGTCACTCACATATGGTTGTGAGTAGCATGCTGTCCACGAGCGTCACTCAACGATGCCTGTGATCAGCATGTTATCCAGCAGTGCCACTCACTGATGGTTGTGAGCAGTATGATGTCCAGCAGCGTCCCTCACCGATGGTTGTGAGTAGCATATTGTCCAGTAGCGTCACTCACCGATGGTCGTGAGTAGCATGTTGTCCAGCGACGTCACTCACCGATGGTTGCGAGTAGCATGTTGTCCAGCAGTGCTGTTATGAGTGGCCTCATCTGGCACATGTTTATATACAAAAAGATTTGTAACGAACACTATTTTATCGAGGGGTGCGTAGAGTGTGACCCTTGAAGCGGCGCAGGACTTAGGCCTGTTTAACTTTTAGCTCAAATTTCATGGATGTCCCTTGCCTGGCATATATTAATTCCCCTCAAGCAGGTGGCCTTTTCCCGGATTGTATAACATAGGAGACAGTGACGAAGTACCGGCCATTCACAGGGGCCATGTGCGTGTTATCGATACGAAAGGGGAAACTAGTACTTAT
>SDVV010018653.1:0-13707 GCA_016164225.1 Gammarus roeselii
TATATTCATATTTATATATATATAAAATTATATATAGATGGATATATATAAATATATATATATATATCCATATATATGAGAAGATGGGACTAGGCATTGAATCTGATAAGGTACAACGCATTCGTATTACAGTCGTGTTGTGAGATGGACGCAATCAGCCTATTCATGAAAACTGCTTAATACCGACTCAAACAAGCAGATGTTTTCAATTCGTTTGCATATGTTAATCAATTTTGTTACTAATACCTTGGAACATTACTTTGACATTTATAAACTCGAAGGTCACAGCAGTGTTATCTAAATCGGCGAACAACAACTGTAAATGTATACAGTTAGAAGAACGCTAACGGGTGCAACAGGCTTGCAGCATTTAGCAGTGCAAGAACCTTCTTTACACGCCTTATACTAAACTACGCTGTAAAACGCACTATACGGCAAGCAATCAACTGTGCACGTTCCCTGAACTTTATTGCTAGGTGGCTCTATGACAAAGAATTGGTTCTCGACCGCTCGTCTGAAAGACGCCCTGTCGAGAACTGATGGCTTTTTAAGTATTAGTTTCAGTTCGCCGACGTGCACCGGAAATTTAGACGAATATACACGATCTTATCAGCTTATCACAGGAAGTTTTCTTGAACGTGTTGACGTTTTGAATTGTCAACAACATTGTCCGTAACAATTTTGTTACCTGCTGGCGTTCAAAATTGACGATAAAAGAAAGATATTTACGATCTATTTGCCAGCGTCATGAGATTTACACAGGAGCAATCTCTTCCGCTTTGGCAGCAAAACATTTCCTTTTGATGAACCGAAACTCCTTTAACTAATACAGACCAATTTTTACTGTCTCCTTTGTCGAAAACGCTTGTCAAGCTTCTGTGTAATATAAGTTGCCGCCTCAGCAATCTGGGGTCACAGCAGGGGTGGAGCACCACAGGCGCAGTATTGGAATTTGTAGATAACGCATATCAGCCTTCAAGTGAAATTTAATTTTGTCGCATTTTCTTCAGACATTGCTAGAATTGGGATTAGGCTTTTGGAGTCATACGAGTTTTTGAGTTAGAAACTTTCAAAGTCATATGAATCATACAATGTCTTCTTTAGCCCCGTACCATGCATGACTTAAAATGTTTTTTCGTCTGATATATTTACTTAACATATGGAGTGACAATGTAAGGCGGCTGTGATTATTCCATCTCAGCCCGGGTGAAGACTCTTCAAAATCGCCTTCTCGGGCTTCTACCTGCAAACTGTACAAACTTCTCGCTCCTGAATATATCCACAAATATATCCCAAACGTAGTTAGGATGTCCATTACTGATACGCAGCCCAAGCCTTTCTCCCTCCCCTCCCGGTGACCTGGCACCAGTGTTTAGCTACTGGTCGCAGATTTCCTCAAGTGTTACTTCGGTCACTTACACGCACCCAGCCACCTCTTTGATACGCCGCCTGGTTACGTTGATCGAAGTATCGTTCCTGCTGTTGGCTTTCATATGACCACTTAGCGTTGCCTGCCTAGTATTCCCAGGATAGTGGCAAGAAAGAGCGGATGTTATCTGAGAATGCGTCTCCCAAGTGTTGTCTGATACAGAGTAGGATTGTATTGGCGACGTCTTAAACAAAAAGGGACTGAATTGTTCAATGATGGATGTGTGCGAGCCTGCTCGGTGTGTCTCGGATCTGTGTAGGAAGGAATGCGTCTGAATTCTGGTTACTGTCCCATTGGTAGTTTGGTGATCAGCTTATAGTGGGAAACAAGGATATTAAACCGAAGACAATTTTGCGAACTCTGCGTTGTGATAGTTTTTGGTGGTTAAACACTGGTGCCAGGTCACCGGAAGGGAAAGGAGAGTCGCTTGTGCTGCTCTGAATAAGTCTGGGTGGATAATTTCTTAACAGCAAAACTGTTCAGTCGACTATAGTTCTAGTTTTTGGTTGAAGTTAATGGATAACTTTTCTTATTCATCTCGTACACTTAAAACTATCTATGAATCGAACAAACCAAATGAATATCAACTGCATTGTATTTCTATTTAATTTTCTTGGATTCGGCTCAATGTACTTCTTATTCACTTGTGTTATTGCTAGTTGAGGCCTATCAATGCAACACATGCTACGAGTCAGTCAGATTGACCTTGATTAGCACAAATAATTCTGACCCTTATTGCGCTATTTATCAATCAGATGCGTAGTTTGAAGCAATAGCATTTCCAGTAAAACTTTCACTTTGTTTCGATTGCATTGAATTAACTGAGAACATCGGATGTTGATCACTGAGGCGGCGGATGATACACACATCCTATCTCAGCTGTGTTTAATTGCGGACAAGTCGTTTAATAAGTCGTGCAACCTCGATTAATAAGTCGTGTCACCTCATCGTTGACTGTACCATGAACAAACACTGTTGGTTCGATATTTGAAAGCTATTCTGAAGGGCAGAGCTAGGGGCACATCACTCTGCCTCTCACCGCTTCGAGTGGAAGCCGCAGCTAAAGGTTTTCCTGCCAAATTTGGAACATGATGTAGATATATCAACTAATTCAAAACATTTCAAGTCTAATTTTACTTCCCTACCTGCTAGCGTACATATCCACATTTTTATATTTATTTCATCTCAGTTAGCAAATTGAAAGAATATCCGTAATCCACGCTGATGCTTCGACGCTATTATTTATGGCCACAGTTTTAACGGCCTTCTTCTTCATAGATCACATACCAAGTTCAATCTTTCTTTACACGAACAACTGTTTGAGATCGTTCAACTGAACGACACACCTGCACGTTTTATCTACTGATCTACGAATGTTTTCATTCGTTTTATCTACTGATTCAACATTCACAAAATCTCTCGTCATAAAATGTGTCGTTGAGCTCATTCAAGATATCCCCTTCCAGCATCTGAGGCAATATTGATACGGCGTCATCTTACCTTAGCAGGTCAGACCTTTACTTTGTCCCCTCGCAGACTCTTGGCGACTTCCACCAACTAAATACTGAGGCTCTCATCTCTTCCTCATATTTTCAGGTCTCTCAGGAGAGCGTGGGCTCAGAATTTCCACCCTTGCGCGACGGAGGCAAAGCGCTCTTCAAATTAACTCTTCCCCAACCAAGAGGTGTGCAGTGTTGGGGCACTCGTAAGGTGTTTTGGACTAAGGAGGGTGGGGTCTCACCCTCACCGCCTCAATGCTAGGGTGGAGAATCACTCCCACCACCTCGGGGAGGGTGTGGCATTATCCTAACCGCCTCGAGGGATGGATTGGGAGGAAGGGTGGAGGCATCACAGCCTCTGGGGAGCGAGGAGGGCCTTCCCGTCTCAAGTGAGTAATGGCGAGGTAGAAGGCATATTCCTATCCTCGGCTTCCAAGGCTGAGACCTTAATAGGATCACTGAAGTTATTGCACCCGAGTAGCAGCGAAGGCGTTGAGAGAAGGCTGAGACATTATGTATGCAGCATTAATTATATTTCCTGCGTAAATCCTTCGAGTAGTTAGCAGCAGATCGATATATAAAGAGTTCTCAATGACAGACGTTGCAGCATGTTTATTATACATAAATAGATGACTGGAGTCTTTAATTGCCCGTTGAAATTAACATTTGAGAATATGTCATGTGTGCGTGAAACCCACCCGTCATGAGACCCCCCATAAAACCTAATTGTCACATCCATCTGAGAATACAGTGTAAAAGATCGATGCCTTCGTTGCCAGAGATAGTGACTCTGGTGCGAAACCATTGCCACGCATCCTTGGCAGTGGTTTCATAATGACTACGATGCAAAGCTGCTATTGCGTCATTACGCAGGGCTGGTGTAATGTTATACCCGTTTGCCACCCCATCAATTTACAGGGCTGGTGTAATGTTATTCTCGTTTGCCACCCTATCACTACACAGGACTGGTGTAATGTTATTCTCGTTTGCCACCCCATCACTACACAGGACTGGTGTAATGTTATTCTCGTTTGCCACCCCATCACTGCACAGGATTTGGTGTAATGTTCTTCTCGTTTGCCACCCCATCACTACACAGGGCTGGTGTAATGTTATTCTCGTTTGCCCCTCCCATCACTACACAGGACTGGTGTAGTGTTATTCTCGTTTGCCACCCCATCACTACACAGGACTAGTGTAATGTTATTCTTGTTTGCCATCCATCACCACACAGGGCTGGTGTAATGTTATTCTCGTTCGCCACCCCATCACTACACAGGGCTGGTGTAATGTTATTCTCGTCTGCCACCCCATCACTACACAGAGCTGGTGTATTGTTATTCTCGTTTGCCACCCCGTTACTACACAGGGCTGGTGTGATGTTATTCTCGTTTGCCACCCCATATGTTATGTCTTATGTAAGAATTTATTCTCGCACACTTGCACCAGAAAAATTATACTTATTTGGATGTCCGGCCATCATCCCTCAAACATTGCAGTGATTGGGTCAACATAACATCATTCTCAGGAGTAGATGTGCTTATGAACACTGATATTCACAGATATATTAAAGCTGATACAATATTTGCATTAAAGGTCATAATTTTTACATGCAGGTTTTAAGTGTAATTTTTTCAGCAACCACAAATTTATTTAGTCTAGTTCTATCACAACTTTATCTACAGATACAGACACTGACGCCACATAGAATCTCTCAGAAGAGAAGTATTGACTGATTTATCCCTGCTGCATCATATGTGCCAGGTTCTCCTCCACCAACGTCCTCCCGTTCCTCAAGTGACGGCCAAAAGCTGGAAAGCGCATAAGGACCGCATCAAAACTCATCCATACTCAATCATTCACCACTCAGTCCTATTCATTGCACGCATACCAGCTACCTCTACACTGATATATCTTTTACTAAATGCCAGCTTCACGACACCCATAAACCCAAACTTCAGTTTTCCTCAAGGTCCACGCCCATTCACTTCCGTTTCCATCAATTTGTACCAACCTTCCGAACCATCTGAGAACACGCAAAGCTACTCGGCCCTCCATCTTCAGGACATCCCCGTTCGATTTCAAAGAGTGCCATTACTGATTCTATCCCACCGCGTCACTCGCCCCTCGTCAGAGCCCCGTAGAGCAGTTAGGACACTTACTCCCTCAAACAGTCCCTACACACAATTCTAACGATAATTGCACTCTTTAGTACACCCAACATCTTTTATTCTCTCTACGTACAGCTCTGCTTCCACTTATCCAGTCTCCTCCCATGTACTTGAAACACCGAACTTCCATTAATAACTGTGAAATATAGGCAAACACGGATTCCTTGCCCATATTATTATGTTATCCATACCCATACTAACTAACAGCTTCCTCTTCTCGCCCGTACTACCAAACTCCGACACCAATCCACATAATTTCTCTGTCGAATCTGCCACTATTTCCGTTTCATCCGCAAACAGCAACTGCCAACTGTCAACTAAGCCCGTTTACTCTTAACAACTACAAACCTCCCGACCAAATACTCACGCTTACTTCCCCTACTACAGCATAAATGTAGAGATAAAACAGCCATGGAGACATAACACAACCTTGCCTCAGTCCAACTTCCACTGGGAACCAAGCACTCCCATAGCTCTCCCTACTCTCACACATGCTCTGCTGCCTACATTGAAAACTTTGGACCCCTCCTAACACATTTCCCCCTCCTTAATTTAAACACAACACTCTCCAGAAAGCGTCCCCGTCGACCCTACAGAAGGCCTTTTCCAGATCATTGATGGCCCAGCCCTTCGCATGGTACTTATTGAAGACTTGTCTCACTGCAAAAAGATCTGAATTGTTTACCCTCACCCACCCCTAAAGCCATATTGTTCCTCGCCAATGGTTCAATTCAAACTGTCTCTGGTCCTCTTGATAAAGACTCTCTCGCACAACTTACCCACCACACACGACAAACAGTTTCCTCTTGCGTTGCAGCAATTATCTATATTTGCGTTGCCTTTATACAGCGGAACATAGCAAGCACTGCGTACTCAATGGGCCCACAACCCGACACAGGTTCTGTGTCCGCTCAAGGCTATCGGTCGCAACACAGTACAAATCAGGGTTTTTCCCTGCTTTCATCACTTCCTGCACCTCTTCCTTAGTAACAGTCATCAATTTATTTTCCCCTTAAACCGGTATAGGTTTAAACCACCAATCACAGCAACAATATCAACCTATCTGACATACTCAACATACTGTATAACCACTCTTCCAAATAGTCAATCCACTTCTTCCTTAGATCTTCCTCTCTTTAACCACATCCGGCCATTTCTATCTGTCACCACCTCCTCTTTCCTAGTCTCGCCTTTCCTCACCATCTACACCTCTTTCCAGAACAACTGTTTGTTCTCAAAATTCACTCGTTCAACCGCCTACTACTCCTAGCATCAGCGCCCCTCTTTGCTCTCTTCACCACACTCTTTACCCCGTTTTTCTCCTCGCTTAAGTTGCCACAGGTCAACGTCAACCTCAGCAGCAATCACTCATCAAAAGCTGTATGAAATATAACCATAGCTGTTGGTATGAATCTGAAACAAAGCTAACTCACTTGATAGTTCAACTGCTTACTGTGAACATTTATCGAAAGGTGACCCGGGAACAGTGAGTGAAAAGGAAATAAGTACTAGTTAAGATGATAAGTAGCAAACTGCACACTCTCAGTAAGACTCTCAGTAAGCCGTGATGTATATCAAGATGATAAGTAGCAAACTGCACACTCTCAGTAAGACTCTCAGTAAGCCGTGATGGGCTGGAAAGCATAACGCAGCCGAGCCTTCGTTGACTGCAATCTACTCGGTGCTTGAACAGTCGACCATTAGTAATGAGCTCCCACTAGACCTATAATACATAAGAAAAGGTCCAGCTTAATGTTCACGGTGGAGAAAGACATTGCGGCAGTTATATACTGACTTGAGTAGAGAATCGTTAAATTGTTGTGGGGTTCCGTTATACTGGTTTAAGGAGCAGATTGCTCCAGAAACTCATTAAATCTTAATTAGAGCCTACCATTTTGTCAAAAATGTTTATTTATACGATTTCGTTCCTTATGTAACAGGCTACAATCTTTTTCGAATAATATGTTTCGAATGTATCAAATAATCCCAATGCACAAAATGTTTTTAATGCTGCCGAGCCCCACCGTATCATACATGGTCATCCAGCCGGTTGTTCTCTTAAAACGCGCTGTGGCGTATATATCTATTTGAACGTTATTTCAGCAACTTCAAATATTTGATTTTGCATTGAAGTGCTCGTGTAAGATTTAAACGTTGAAAATATCCTACTAAACTGTGGAAATAAGAGTTTGAAAATGGACAACTAAAATAACGTGACTCCTTGACCGCGTGGCTTCTGTTGCTGTTTGTCTGTTGTTGGGTGTCCCATTTTGTTCCTTAATGAATTGCAGCAACCGTTGACGTCTATTTTCGGGAGAGTTTTCTTCCTGTTCGAAATGAGTGGCGTGCTGTTTCGTTGCATAAGTGGGTCATTGACGCTGCTCAATTCATAATAATATTATGTATCGCGAAGCATTTGAACCATCAACTACTGTTTCTCTGTCAAGTTCCCTTGATGGCTCTGTATCATCTCCAATAAGTTTTAAATAAATCGATGTTTCATTTCCTAGACTCTCTCATGCTCTTCATTCACTGCTGCTCGGGGCTCTGGGCGTGGAGCCATTTTTTGTCTAGTTATTTTCCACTCCGTCTTTTTTGTTTTTTAAGTTATAATCAGAGCCTTGGAACATTGGCCTGAGGAGGCTCCGCTGTGCGATAGCGTCACGCGACACTTCTAACGGCTGATGTAACTACAGAAATAAAACCAGTAGGATGGGAATTAGACCAAACATGTTAGATTTTTGTTTATAATTTATTCACATATAATTGAAAATAAATTGGGCAAAAGTACACGGCATTATTTATGCTTGACGGTTGATATCTTGAAATCAACACAATGGGACCTCCATGACCCAATCAAATTTGTATGTGTCCATCAAACAATTGTTCGACACATGTGAATGTTCGTTCAACATTTGATAGTGAATGAAGTATTTCCTGCCAATGATTCTACTCATATAACATATCCTGTCACTTTACACAGTATACGAGTTATATTCAGGAATGTCAATCTCCCATTGTTTTGGTCAGGGAAATAAGCAATCCTTGATTTACTGATGTTTGAGCTCCATAATTACCCTTACTCATTTCCTGTGAGATGAGATTTGGGCATCTGACTATTAGCCGAAGAGGAGCAAACGTTGACCACACATCTAATCTCCATCTGGGTACATCGAGACCTCACATGGAATACAAAAAATCTGAACAACCTCAGCCAGGCTCTAGCACAGATGTCACGTGGTCTGTCCGGTCCATACCAAATAGTCCGAATCCTGCTCCACGTGTTGGACAAAAAATAAAGAGCAGGAGGGTAGTCTCTGGAATGATGCACATGAAAATATCCATTAGCATAATTTAGTTTGTGTCGTCACGGAATATGCTTAATCTAGCTATTTCAATTGGAAAACATCTGACTCGAGATTAACGAAAACGATTCACGAACAGTTTCACGAATCTTTTCTGAGGCCATTGAATGTGAGCATACCCTATCATTTACTCTTATGAGCGGGCAATCTTGATGGCAGGTTAGATTATTTTTTATCCAAAGATATCCGGTAATTCTTGTTCCGACATCACAGGTGTATGACTCGAAGGGGAAAAAAACTAAATTGGAGTCCAGAGGCTCATCCTTCAGATGGAGGGACATGATACTCCACCGTCTATCAGCGCTCCCTCTCACTCCGTCCCTCTTGCTGAAGGTTTTTCAACTGTTAGAGGATTTCTCCAATTTGGCTCTTTTGTTGTCTGAAAAGAAGTCAGCAAACGTTCCTAAGCTTTAGAGTGTATTGATGTTCTTGCCGCCACGCGCTCCTATTGGCTGACGAGACTCACTTCAAACTCTTCCTATTGGTTAGCTGAGAATGACAAATTTCGCTCAATACCGTCTACCTGATGATCGGTAATTATATAATCAAACTGAGGATATTTCCACCTCAAACTTCAGCAATTCTAACAATTTGTATTAATTGGAAATGACAAATTTTTCAATTATTCATTAGCAATGAATGTATGAGCAATGAGCAATTTTTTCTGCGAATGAAGCAGTCCGAATTATTAGGGGAATCTTCGCTCACTTGGTGGCCAAGCTTTCATGTGAGAACCAAGTCCAGTGTAGCGATTGCTTTCGTCGAGAGAGGGTACACGAGCCACGCTCCACTTCCGCAAGGCTGCCGCTAGTGGTTCCGTTATATTAATAAGATCCCACCACCGGCGATATATTTATTTAATTATTAACCAGTTTGTGACATACGTAGAGATTTTTGCCGTTAATTCCACTCCATAATTGTTTTCCCAAAGACGCTTCTAGTTTCACTCGGGGTCTCATTCAGAAATGTTTGATTTTGACGTAGGTATGCGTAATAGGCAAATGTGTTTACATTTTGTTCTGATGTTCGCTGCGCAAAAAAAAATCAACAATCCGTGAAGGTTGTAATAGATAAATATTTTACAAAGGCAAGAAGAAGGTTAACAGAATATACACATTTATAGTTATACGGACTAGATGCAGTGTGCTTTATGCTATTGCGTTTTTGCCCTTGGAACGTGTTCATAATTCTTTATAAATCAGCATTATCTATTCCTCATATTACCGCCTGTGTGATATTGAAATCCTATAAAATCACATGTGTTCGCTTGTATTTCAGCTGTTTTTTCTGTATTGTGAGGCATTATTCACCAAACGCTGGTGAATATTATTTTAAAAACTGTAAAGCAAAAACTCAGGGCAGTTTTAATCAGTGGAGATAGCGGTGCCAACCGTAGAAGCAACACTTGTTCGTTAAGGTTTGTTCGAAGCAACAGTTGACGTAGTTTTTAGGATGGCCGCCACTACACTGCACGGCAGCGTCAAGGGTAGCGGGGCGAGAGGCGCCGCCCTCTGGGCCCTCCTTCTGCTGGCGGGGCTACTGGCAAGTCCCGTCAGAGCACTCAGGCTGAGCGAGCTGCACCGCATTGCCAAAAGAGCACCAGGTGAGGCGATGGAGACATGAAATGACGGTATATGTTCAGGGGCCGGGGTGAACGTCGCCCACAGAGCGTCAGGTGAGGTGAGGCAGGATGGAGTCAGAGTAAGGCTCAGAGGCTGGAGTGAAGTGTCGCTAAGAAATTGCTACGTGTGGTGATGCGGGATGGGTTCTGAGTTTGGCTAAGTGCTGTGGCGTTGCCAGGTGAGCGCCAGGTGATACGAGGGAGGCACGAAGTCACAGCTGGGCTAAGGAGCTGTGGCAAAGTTTCACGTTGAAAACGCCAGGTGGGACGAGTGAGGTATGTCAGGGGCTACGTTCAGGGGCTGGGGATGAGCTGCTAAATGAACACCAGGCGAGGCGAGGGAGGCATGGAGTCTCTGTCTACGCTCAGTTATTGGGGGGAAATATCGACACGAGAGAGTCAGATAATGCCAGGAAGGCAAAGAGCCAGGGTCTAGGCTAATGAGCTGGGGTGCAGCGTCTTCAAGAGAGCGCCAGGTGAGACGAGGAAGGCTTGGAGCCAGGGTCTAGGCTCAGGACCTGGGATGAAGCGTCGCCAAGAGAGCGCCAGATGTAGAGCGGAAGGCTCAAGGGCTGGGATCAAAATTTGCCCATTGCATGAGCGCTAAGCGATTTATGTGCTAGGTAAGAGTTCTAGACCATTTATAGTAACGTAGGTTAAGTCATCCGAGTATGGCTAACATTCAAGCTGTAGATTCTAAGGAAGGTGAGTAAGGTTCATCCACGGCGATTGAAGAGTCCTTATTTGGTGGTAAGGAATGCATGCCGAGTGGCAACGTGCCCAGGAGCTGTGAGCGGGGAAAACTATGAGGTATGTTCAGTTAAGTAACTTTGCGTCAATATTAATAATAATGGTATTAAATTGATGATCACTTAGAAAAGAACATATTCTTTGTTTGTTGATGAGCACATGTTTAAAGATTCCGATTCAGAGTTGCAAGTCAATGTTAGTAAGTCAGAACTGAGTCAGACGATTTAAAGAGATTCTATGTCGGAGATAACTTATCAACCGACGGGATGACAGAAAAATTGAATTTATTGTTTAGCTTTCAAATATATTATTTTAAAAACTCGTAAATATATTTACCCCTACCCCACCACAGCTTGGCACAAAATGTATTGAAAAGTATCACAAAAATAATACAACAATTTCCGTTTGGTCGTTTCCTTTATTAAACTCGGTAACTCCCTTTTTCACGTTGCGCAACCCATCTTGCCGTCAGAGATACTTAAACTTGAGTGGCTTTTACCGTGGAGTTTCTGCACGACAGTCTTCGTATAAAAAGAGGGCGCCGGGCTCATAGCCGACCTGCTAAAACTGGAAAAAAATATATATAAAAAGAAAAAACGTTTTCATCACAAGATGCCTCGTGGTATTCTTCATAAACTTTTTCTTAACTCTAAAATACACATTAAATTCAGGGTACAATTGTTCGAGTGATGTACTTGGTTCCACATAAAACTTAGTAGTTCTTCGGAACAAATGAGTGCGTTCGTGTCTATCACATGCCTATAATACACATTAAATTCAGAGTACAGCTTTATCGAGTAATGTATTTTATGATAAACATTAAATCAGGGAACAACTCTATTGAGTGATGTATTTAGTTACACATAAGACTGGCTCGTTCAATGCAACAAATGAATCCGTTCATGTTATCGCAACAGCTGAGGACATCTTGGAGTCCGTTATTTTTGGTTATGTTTTTTACACTCTAGTGCATCTGGTCCGGATGAACGTACATTTTGACGCCTAGAATAAAAAAGATTCTCTCATACAGAAGCGATTGTTGTTATTATTTACAATAAATTTGTACACAACAAATGTAAAATTACGAGACCATCATATCAGAGAACAATATTTAATCTTGTAACTGAGTAATTAAGACGGTGTATGAACGGTAGGGATGCATCTTGCTCTCCCATCTGAACTTAGGAACACAACTCTTTTCGAAACATGTCCCAACGAATGAGCCATCAAAGGGAGTTTAAAGTGCTGAATGAGCGTGCACTATTTCCTGCGACACAAGGGGTTGTGATATGACATTGAAATTCTTTGCATAATAATTGGTGTGGATTCTAAATTTAGACTAACAGCTTGATACATTGGGTAGCTAAGAATGGGATGGTATGGGTGGATCAGTGTGAGTGACAGAACCACTACCGTAACAAACTAACAAACAAATTTATATTCCAACCCAAAAGGCTACGGTATTCTTAGGGCGCGATAATACCGCATTCAAGTATGCACGATAAATCTGGAAATGCGTATAATGGTATGATAAGATTATCCAATTGTATTTTGTAACGATAGAGAGTACATCACGCACGACTGAATTAACGAATGAGTGCATGGCGGAGTTGAGTGCACCGACACAGTAAATAGCTGAAGCTAAATAAAACGAGAAAACGTGAGATGATTCGTTGAGACCAGCTAATCAAATTTGGAAGCAATATTGAGGGCATCCAAACACGTGATGGAGTAAATAGGACTGTGTTTGAACGGCATCGTACTATCATAGCTCAGCGGGAGTATAGCATTCATCACATCGAGTAACCGAATACATGGAACCATGGAAGAACGATAGCGTACATCTTGCTTTACTGTCTAATAAAAAGTACCAACCCTTCCCGATCAGGTTACGAGCAGAGGAGTTAATAGAGTATATTAAAGTGCACAATGAAGAGAGTCATGAGAGCAATGAAGATGAAGTTCTGTTATTGTTCTGTTGACACAATGCTATTGATAATGCCCAGCGCGAGCTCAAGAAATATAGTTATTCGTTATCAGTTCCTGGTTAATCGCCCCCAATTGCTTTCTTCTGTCAGCCCCTGTCGACGGGCAAGCAATAGAAAAGTGCATTTCTGTTTGAAAGAAGATACAGTAGCGCAGTTTTGAACATTAGCCGCAAATTGTTGATGCCCTTTGGACCTTAGTTTGTGGAAGCTTTAGCACCAATATTTGTTCTTCTGAACTCGGTGTCAATATCATTTTCGTTCCGTGTTGATCGTTGATGGGCCGCTTTACGAGTTGAAAACACATCACCGTTTAAACATGGAAGCTTGTTCTGAATTTTAAAAATTCGTTTAGCTTCACTAAGCTCCAGTCGTTCATGGATGTTTAGCCAGCCGTGTTTCTTTAGAATATGCGTCACGTGATCACTCTTTCTGAAGTTCCTATCATAAACTACGATTGCGGTGAAACAAATGCTACGTTAAATGTGTGTGAGCAATGTTTTCTTGCACTTACCCCAAATGGTAGGCAGTAGTGTAAATGAGCAAAAATCAGAGCGTTGATCACAAGAAGTCCTGACATAAAATCGAGTTGTTTTTTCGTTCGACTGAGAACATGAATGTGCCATTTACTTTTGAGCAAAACTTCTCAACATGATGCCTGAGGGTCATATTTTGATCAAGACAAACTTCTTGAATTCTGACTATCAAGAGGGATTTTGCGCCTATACAATCAACGACAAAATTATCGGGCACTCTCCGCGTATTGGCAAAGGGCAAGCATTCAATCGGAGGCTTGGAATAATGAAATGACGATTTTGTAATAAAGGACCAGGTCATAGACTTTGATCTTTTGGTAATAGATAAAGTAATAATGACACACAAGCATA
>SDVV010018654.1:0-13707 GCA_016164225.1 Gammarus roeselii
TTATGTCATGCATGCGGATGGTTCATGTGATAGCCAATAGTGCGCACTAATTCCAGTTCCTATACCTGTGTTGACATTGCTGTTCTCAGCAGCATACTGGCGCGCATGGCTGTGCTGGCCTCCCCCGGCTCTGCTGCTCCCCACTTGATGTGGACCTGCTGGAGGGGGCTGCAAAGGTAAGAGATCAAAGGTAAGAGCTACCATGGGAAACTGTTCAGGCAGTTTCCAACTGATCAAATAATAAAACTTAACTGATGGGCAGCACAGCACCAATTTATTGACCTTCCTTTACCTTCTCAGTGTAGTAAATAGATGCCATTACAATTTGTTCATGTCAGTAGTAGTAGTTTGATTTTGTTTTCCACCCGGTCCCAAAGTGAAGTTAATGCAGACTCCCTCATAGGGCAATTGAAGATTGTCAGAGTAGCAGAGTAGGTGCAGCGTAGATTACGAGTAGGTTCAACGTAAATTCAAAGTAGGTTCAACTAAGATTCAGAGTAGGTTTAATGTAGCTTCAGAGTAGGTTCAATGTATATTCAGAGTAGGTTCATAGAAGATACCAAATAGGTGGTAGCAGTATATACCAAATAGGTTCAACGTGGATACAGAGGTGATTAAACGTAGATTCAGAGTTGATTTAACGTAGATTCAGAGTAGGTTTACCGCATATTCAGAGTAGGTTACACATAGATTCAGAGTTGGTTCAACGTAGATTCCAAGTAGGTTCACATAGAGGAGGTGGACCAAGGAGATTGATGGGCTGGGTGGAGTGGACTATGGTGAGCAGCTCAAAGCAATGCAGTTGTTTTCTGTGAGGGGGAGGGGAGGTTGTTGCGTTCTGATCTTGTGAAGTGTTGGAAGATTTTTCATTGTTCTGTTGATTCAGGTTTGTCTACTCTGTTTGAGAGAGCTCCGGATGTTGGCACAAGTGGGCATCCTTTCAAGCTGGTGGTTCCTCCCTGTCAGATGGACTATAAAGGGAGATTCTTTTATTCTTGCTGTGTGCAGATTTGGAACCGGCTGCCTGCTGATGTGGTGCAGTGCAATTCACTTCGCGGCTTCAAGAGGGCCATGGCGGAGGAATTGGGGGCAGTGTTGTATGAGTTTTGGTAGACTAAATTTGATGTGATGTTGTTGCTTTGTTTTTGTTGTCAACGGTTGTGTGCAGTTGTTGACTGTCTTCATTGTTTTGTTTTCTTTGGACCTATTGACCGCATTCCAACCAGCGTCCTGCTGCAGTGCTTGTACCGTGCTGTTCATTTTGATTGCTGGCGCGCCAAGGTGTACTGCCTCCCATGCCTGCATGCTCTGTTGGTGGGGCTGTTGGGGCTGTGGGGGGCTGCAAAGGTGAGATTCAGAGTAGGTTTAATGTAGAAGGAGGGAGCAAAGGTTCCAGGATTCAGAGGGGACTCAAGTGGATCCTACATATTTTCAAGAGGGTCCCAAAGTGTCTCAAGGGTGTCCCAAAGGGCCTTAGAAGGGTCCCCCCAAATCCTCCTGGTCCTTGAAGTCCCCTGGAGCCCTCAAAACCCCGAGTCCCACAGGTACCCCCCTTACCTGGGTCACCTCATCTCAACCAACCTTGATATGTATAAAAATAATAAATGTAAAATTTATCACTATGATAGAAGGGCTAAAAAAATATTAGAGCTAACAAAATAATAAAATACTGAAATAAAGTGTTAATGATCTATTAAAATGAATAATCATCCATCCACGCCAATTGTTCAAGTCAGATAAGCCACTCAGACCAGCAGCACATGCATAAGCACTACTGTTTGGGAACATGAATTCCTCCAAATACTAGTGTTCTCTGTCTTCCAATAATTGCACACCAATTCCATGCTCTTTTCCACCAGCACGGAACAACAGTGCATGAGCACACACACTACTGACAATTGTTAAGGAAAGTGAACATCCCTCCTGGTATTTGGATTTTTTTATTCTTCATTTAGAAGTCATTTGCAACATGATTAGGGGCAATTCCCTGCAGGTGTGGGAGGTGTACTCCAAAATCCTGGGTGCAAGGAATCACCACAGAGTGTGTGGGCGGTCACCCCAGTTTAGGGGGTTCAGCTCGCCGCACGGTTTTTGTAAAAAAAAAAAAAATGGTTAATGATCATAAGTTGAAACTTACAGTGCTTCATGGTCATAATAGTATACCTAGAAATGAAGTTTTTATGCTACGTACTTTTTGAGTTAATTCGAAGCATGCGGAAAATGCGGGGAGTCACCCCAGTCCACACTACCTACCTCGTAAGTTGCAGTTTTTATATCTTTTGCCCTTATAAAAGCGGAACAATTCTAGCACTGCGCCATTCAATCGCACTATGAAAAATGACACCGCCGCTTATTTCACACAAATCAAAAGTTTGAACAGCAGGTTCGTAGCATCGTCTGGGGAAATTCCCCGCATATATGCTTTAAATGACTCGGAAAAGTATGTAAATTTGAAACTGTATTTACTATTACTATACTCTACTGGTATGATATCGAAACATCGCAAGTTTCAACATTCTATCATCAACCTGTGAGCGTAGCTACCTTGTGTGTTCTCCAGCCTAGACTTTAAATGCGGTGGGGCGCACCTGGAGGTCTGGGAATGTTCGGACATTCATCTAATTGCCCGTTGTTTGCATGATCATCTTCAATATTTTTGGCGAGTAAATTCACTTCTGAACAGAATTTTGCTGTTCAGGAACCGTCTCAAGTCTGTGGAAAGGACGAAAGAGCGCGAAGCTGCATCCTCCACTACACAAGGTCGTGGGGCGGGCGCCGCCCAGGTGTGATGTGGCCTGAAAGTAAGGACCTGTATTCCAGCACTTTTTTGCGCTTGTCATCAACCCGGAAGTAAAGCCAGAGGACCCTCATGGTCTGGGTGGCTATTTTTAGGGCGGCAAAGCCAGTAGGGTGCCAGTCAGAGAGCGGTACGCCCGAGATGCTCGATTTTAGTCTATAGCCCAGCTAAGCCTGGTCCCAGGGGTCAAAACCCAGGTTGGCGAGCGCAGAGTTGGTGATGGTACGACAGGCTCCATGACATTGTCCCTTGAACAGCTTAAGTGTTTATTCGCCATAGCTTACAAACGAACAAAAAATATTTAGCAAAAATGCATCGAGGGTGAGTTGGAGTGACGGGGGCGGGACCAAGTCTCCCGATTTTATCGATGTAAATTTTTTTTAGGAACGATCACCTCGGACCTTACTCAGAGGCTGTTTTCACCAGTTGGCTTGAAATTAGTGGTAATATGCGGAGTACTTGTTATAAAACTCCGGTGTAGGCTGGGAACATTTTAAAGCAACAATCCGTCTCGTGTTTTTCAGGTTCACATTTCACCGACTCTTCAAAATTTTGTCGCCTAAGCTCAACTCATTCGGTTTTGAAGCGGTTACCCTGCGAATTTCTGGCGTCACTCCAAATGAGCCTATTTTCGTGACCCCAAAAATGACAGGTTAACCAACGTTAATGTGCGAGTGAACTCAGAATAGTCGAAGATGAGACGTGATCAATTTACAATTTAATCATGTCTGAAGGAATTGAAACACTATTTCTTTGTCAAACGCTTCTCATATGGGTCTTTTTATATAAAATACGTACTCGAGTTGAGTATGACGCGCTGATTAGCATCATATGTTTAGGTTTTGAATGATCATATCTGCAGCATGCGGAAGAACATTCGTTCACAGTTTCTGTGTCGCCGTTTTGGACGGGAACTTGAAGGTGCACTAGAGTTGGAAAATTTCACCACTTCGTTTTGCTAGGTTAGTGTTAGTGTTAAACAATCTGATAATACTTTTTCAGAAAGCGCTCTGTAGGAGAAAATTATTTAAAAAAAAATCAAAGAAACGTAATTTTCTTGACCTGTTGCACCAAGACGAAATTTATACGCAGCCGCGTTCAAGGTCAATAGCTGAATGCGACCGTGAATCCAAGTTATTTACCGATCACGTGAATACGAATAATTTATATATTTTTATGAAGCTAAGCTATTGAGATTTGAATGCCTCGCCTCACACGGCCTGGTCTATTGAGATTGAAGAGCTTTTTGCTGGATATTATTTGGCGTTCAGGACACTCGGCTTCTTCCGCCTGGTACATACACTCATGTAAATCATGGCTCTCTATCCACCTCCTAGATTGATCATATCGCTCTGTCTTCGATGTTGTTAGATGCAACCGTTTCATGTTACACGTTGCCTGATGTGACCTGTACGACCCACTGTGACATCGGAGTTCCGCTAAATATTGAAGGAATGCACACCTCTCTGCAACTTGATTCCCGCGAGGTTAAAGCGATTGACTGGAACTTTGACAACAAAGTGACAACGAATCAATTCTATGTAGAATTTGATACCCGTCCTTCATACTTTCAGAAAAGGCTGCTCGGAATAAATGAAGTAGCCGACAATGTACACTGAATGACTTGTATGGTTGCATGAGACAGTGTATCTTGATTGCTGGTCGACGCGCTTTTGGGATGAGGAAACCGAGTAAACACAACGTCCCCGGGTGGAATGAACGCACGAAGGAATTGAATTGTGCTGTAAGGGACGCTGTGTTTCAGTGGAATGTTGCTGGAAAGCCTCAAGGGGTCAACTTGCAGTGGCAAAGTGAATAGCAAAGTCCCGTTTTGTTGGAAACTCACGTTTCTAAGATAAAATAAATAACAATTACGAGCGCAGGCACTTCTCTCAAAGTTGCGCGCAGGTCAATGTAAGGATTTTTGGAAATAAATTCGAGCACTTAATCTTAAGAAAAAATAATTTCCATTCACTGTTGCAAGAGCTAGCTACGGGCATGGATGACATTGCGAAAGTCTGGGGAGAGCACTTTCGGGATGTTGCAAACTCTGTTGCCACGGATGAAAATAGGGAGTGGGTTCGAGGAGCCTTTAGCAATATTCCGGTTGTAAACGAAACGATCAGTGTTGCCGAGCTTAGGGCCATTGTATGAGGATTAAGCATGCCTCTCACAGATTGATTACGGTGCTAGCAGTTGCCCAGAGATGTAATGCATGTAATTATTATTCCACTTCTAAAATGTAAAACGAAGGACCCGTCTGACATACATTTTTATCGTCCAATTGCTATTGCTACCTCAATTTCCTAAATTCTAGAGCAGATCATTCCCGCAAAGCTGCAAACGCATTTGATCACGGCGGACAGTCAGTTTGATTGCAAAGAGTGCTGTAGAGGACAATTGTCCCTGCAATTGGGATTAAAATAAACTGTTAAATTTTATTTGCTCATGGTGCTCATTCAAATAGACCGAATCATGGGAGCCGACATATCAAAAATGTAAGTTTCAGACAAAACAAGTTTAAACTGTCTCGCTAGCATTTACATTGAGTAAGCTTGCTGCAGGGCACGAAGAACCAAAACACTCATTTGATAAACATTTTCGATGTGTGAGTTCCTGCCAAAAAACTGGAAGGCGTCAATTTTGGATGTCAGGTTCAAGACGAAGCCGGGGCAGGCCAAACAATGGTGCCCCACGAGCGTTGTCTTCCAGTCCTGGTCTCCGGAAAAATCACCATAACTGGCTAAGTTCCCCACTGCCTATTTGTTTGTCTTGCATTGTACAACAACTTTAATTCACTTATCAATTCATGGGGCAAATCACTTGTCTTCTTATTCTTTCCCTTCCTGTTCTCTTGTTGCCATTACTTGAAAATCTTGTGCGTATTTGAGACTGAAAAGTGTTCTCTTGTGCTATTACACAAAAATCTTGTGAGTATCTGAGACTGAAAAGTCATTGTAGTCACGGCCCGATACAGAAAACAATTCTATCTACCGACATGCGCTTGCATTTAAATCTTTTAAATTTAATTTGAACGGTACATGAAGGGCGATATTTGCATTGAAACAAACAGTAGAATACAACAGAAGAAGAAATTCTCCTGTCTTTATGTGCTTCCTAGATGCAAAAAAGCGTTTGCTAGAGTAAATCACTGGACTTTGTTTAGGAAATTAATTGAGAGGGGGCCCCTTCTCATATCGTAGAACTGCTCGTGTTCTGGTACAGAGAGCAGGAATTTCTTGTGTGGTGGGGAAGCTCAAAATCAGTTTTCTATCATTGTATCAAGGAAATTAGACATGGAGGTCATTTGTCACCATTGTTATATAATGTTTACACTGATGATCTAAATTTCCTATCAGGCAGGGAGAATCTAGGATTTTGGAATAGTTTGTTATGTTAATGGGTTAATGAGTTGACAAAACCAAAACGTTGAGGTTAAAATTAAAGTAAGCTTCTGTGAGCGGTAATAATTCAAGTGAACACGGTGCTTTCACTTTTGAGGCACTTATCTGACTCCATATAATTTTGATTAAAATGATTGATCAATATGAAATAAGGTTGAGTATTATGGGCAAGCACCGAATATCAGACATAGGGTCAAGGACAAGGATATACAGGAATTCAATCTTTGGTATTGTTTCATCATAAATTCCCAACTTGACTGAAAGAAGACATCCAAGGTAACATAGAAGGGGAAAAGAAGGGATTTAGGAAAGCCGGCAAGAAAATCAAGGACGCTGTTGCTTCACAACGGATTATATTCACTGGTGCTTCTTTTACAATTGTGAAGGCAGGGTCCACGAGCTTATCTCACGACTCTCCAGCAGGAGATTGGCGTACAAATGGAGGTAGTATTTATTTTCTGCACCAATCCGCAGCATGAAATGAAGGCTGCACTAAAAAATGATTGACTAAACCAAATATGCCACGTGGGAGATAATTACTCACCATTCTGCCTGCCTCATACAGGCAGACAGATTGGGTGCATGTAGTAAATTAACATAAAAGAAGAAATAGTATACTCCGATGGGTGCAGCTACCAGGGATAAAATGAGAGGCTTAAGCTCCATAGTAGTTGTAGGATATTTGAACCTATTCGAAAATATGTTATGTACACTATATATCTATACATAGGCACGAGTCAAGGTAGGGGTGCTACTCAGGCCTAAAGATTGCTACCATGTGAGCAGAATACCAATTTGAATATCCAATTATAGACTTGAGCTGAGGAATTCCCTATAGCTAGCTGCAACTGTACATTTATGTAAGGTTGAAATCCTGCATTCAGGTGTATACAGGGAACATCCTACTGTAGAAATCAATAATTTAATTATTAGTCTGCTCTAGATTTAGAAACATAGTGTGAGGTATTGGATTTGGCACATAGTAAACTCATGTTACACAAATCTGTCTTCTGTGGAACTCTTTGGGGTTCCAAGGTATAGCCTTCGTTAATTTAGTTGGTGATTAGCTTACCACATATATTAGCCAGTAATACCTAGCTGAATATTTACTATTTAATTAGATGGGCCTGTAACAATAAGGTAACAACAAAATTCCTGGTTCCTCAGTAGATTCTTTCCATCTCATATAAATATATTCACTCCAGTAACTAATTATTATTCACACTATCTGAAGACACTTGTTTTAAAGTAACTGGCTTTGGCATGTTGCAGCAGTTCGTTTCCACATCGAATTGTTTAAATCAAATAGAACAACATTCAATGGATCCTCTGATTCAAACAGAAACAGACACACGGCGTGTTGCTTGATCGAGCTCCGGAGAGTTAAGAAAGCCCTCGCGGGTGTTTATCTGGGAAGGCGCTGTTGCCATATTTGTCTCAAGGTTTTTATCTGAATAATTTATTCAATCTGATGAATATGTTCCATGGCTTTTTGTGCGTGGGAATACGTATTTATTTAGGCAAAATAAATATTTGTTGCAATGCCATTATGGCTGGAAGCAGTTTTGTACAAGCTGAACGGAAATGTTGTTGCTACCTACAGAGAAATGCCAATAATGAGATCAAAAGAGGCGATTGCTTAATAGCAATAGGTGCTTGTGATGCACGTATAATGTGTTCAGTGTTATTAGGATAATGTGATATCAATTGGGAACCTCTACATCACTCTCCTTCCAGACTGCAGCCGGGGATGCAGTATGCAGTATTGGCTGGCGTAGCGTTAGCTACATGTTGAGGCGGTCTGGTGCTCTTACTGCTCTGCCTGACCTGGTGGTTTGAGTGAACAACCTGACACGAGGTCGTGGATTTATTTGTACTCGCCGTCCTGTGTGGGCTTGCGGTGGTAAATTTGCTGGTTGTCTGGTAGTCTGGGTTCGTTGCGCGTACCGGTCCTCCGGACGTGCTGCGACTGCTGTGGGAACTCCGTCTGGGCCTGGTGTGGTTGACGTGTTTCTGATTTGTATCGTGACAGGTAAGCGTCTTTCGGGGAAAACGTCGTCTGTGCCATGGGCCGCTTTCAAACGAGAGAGGTGGACATTGTCGGTTTTGTCTCGTCGCTTGATGATGTTGTGTGTCGGTGTACGTTGAACTACCTCAAACGGTCCTTCGTAGGGTGCTCCGAGCGGGTGCCGTACACTGTCGATGCGGACAAGGATGTGTGTCGCTGTTTTTAGTTTGAGGTCGAGATGCCCCTCTGCTGGTTGATGTAGTCGGGACTGTGCCGGACCCATTTCGTTTATGAAGCTTTGGAATCTGGTTGTACTCGGTGATGTCGGTTAGTGCAGGATTGCGGCTTCTGACCAACAGGTCACATGGAAGTCGCAAGTTTACTCCAAACATGAGTTCTGCTGATGCGTAACCGATGTCCCCTTTTACTGCAGATCGCATGCTTAGGAGGATGAGTGAACGTTTTTCCACCCTGTGATGAGGATCTGCCTGTGTCTTCAATGCATCCTTGACTCGGCGGTAGAGTCGTTCGATCAGGCCATTGGCCTGGGGATGTTAAGCGGTGGTCCTGATACGCACCGAACCAAGGGTCCCCATTAGGCTGGTCCACAATGCTGACTCAAACTGAGGCCCGCGGTCTGTGGTGATGCTGATGGGGCAACCATAGCGTGAGGTCCAGGTGGCACGGAAAGCTTTGCTGACTGTTTCTGCTCGTGCATCTTTGATGGGACAGATTTCAGGCCAGCGGGTATGTGTGTCGATCATGGTGAGTAGATATTCGTACCCCTCATTGTGAGGTAAGGGTCCCACAAGATCAAGATGTACCTGCGCAAACTTTCCTCCTTCTGGTGGAAGGGTTTGTGATGGAACAAAGTTGTGACGAATTATTTTTCTTTTTTGACAGTTTGCGCACAGCTCACACCATTATCGGATGTTTTTCATCATAGCTGGCCACACATAACGCGTGGCAAGTTGCTGAACTGGGGCCCGCTCCCCAGGATGAACGATGGTGTGCACATTGCGGAAGAATTCCTTGCGCATTAGCTGTGGAATGTAAGTTCGGCACACATTGCCAAGTATGTGCATGTAAATTCCATCAACTTGGTGTAGGCGGAAGGATGAATCCTCATCTTCGAGTAGTGCTTTCAACTCTTGGTCTTAGTGTTGTTCTGTGCAGAGTCGTCATGCATCAATGCCCGTGAAAAATTATGTGAAAAGGTAATCACAATCCACGTCGTTTTGTTCAGTAGGCAGTTGCGTGACTGGTTCCTCTTGATCATGACATCGTAACAAGGCGTCTGCAACTTGGTTCTTTTCTCCAGCAATGTACCGGATATCAGTTGTGAACTGACTGATGTAGGAGAGTTGATGACTTTCCCGAGGGATGTTTAGGTGTTTAGTAAGTTGAATGTGGATTAATGAAGAGTAATTTACCCTTATTTTGATTACTCAAAAAGTTAATAATGAATGAGCTTCTGTGAGCGATAAGAATTCAAATATATGGTGCTTTCACTTTCAAGGCACAATCTGACTCCAAGTTATGCTATCCTTTTTTTCTAGTTGAGTATCATGGGCAAGCACCAATAAACAGACACAAGGACAAAAAGGCACAGGTAATCTTTTCTCTGCGTTATATTCCCAAAACTTATCTGAATGATGTCCAAGGATAATATAGAAGGGGAAAAAGAAGATTTGATAGAAAAGGCTGCATAAGTATCTTGTTGGCGTCAATAGATCCAATAGGAAATTATCTTGGGGACAATTTTTGTCCAGGCTCCTAGGTTGAGCCAGAGTTAGTTCAATCTTGCCTGAAGCCGGGTGTCCTCATGGCCTCAGTAGCAGGGGGTGAAAGGCTGCACACAGAACATAGTTGGCTAACAATGTGTGACAGGGAAGATAGCCACATACCATTCTGCCTGCCTCATACAGGCAGACATATAGGGCGCATGTACTAAACAATGTTATATATCACAAGCAAAATAGCATAACACTTAGGTGTAGCTACCAGGAACAAAAATAATGGAAGTCTTAAGCTCCATAATGAATGATATTATTTAGAATGTCTATATTCAAAAAATATTATTTACATTTTATAGGCACTATATAGCTATATATATATATCTATACATAGGTATGGATCAAGGTAGGGTGCTACTCAGAATAAAAGATTGCTATCATATTTGGAAAACTTGGTATGGCATTTGGCTGGGGACCCCAAAAGTAGCTTTGTGCCTTGCAGTGGCTGCAGGATCTGCAACTGTCTTTATTAGTCTGCTCTACACAGGGGAATAGGACATATTAAACCTTATTCTCACCTGTCTTCTGTGGAGCAGTATCCAAGGTAAGCCTATAGTTATCTATATGTTTGACCAGGTCTTAAGGGAACACTTTATTTGGTGGCCTGGATCACTTCCTTAATTTTTGTTGCTATTACGATGAAGGGATCAGTCTGCTACTACACACACGATCTTATGCGACCCGCCAATGGAAGAGTGGAAAAACCTCGCTCAGCTTGTTGCCAGATTCATGTAAAAATATTTCTCTGAATTTTTGTAAACATATTCCACTGAATCTTGTAAAAATATTTCACTGAATCATTTATTGTATCTGATTCATGTTTCATGGCTTTTAGTGCGTGGGTATACAAATTTATTTCGCTAAAATAAATATTTGTTGCACTGCCATTATGGTTGAAAGCTGTTTGTACTAGCTGAACGGAAATGTTGTTGCTACCTACAGAGATATACAGCAATGAGATCAAAAGATGCGATTGCTTACTCGTAATAGTGCTTGTGATGCACGTGTAATGCGTTTAGTGTTTATTAAAATAATGTAGGGTCAATTAAGGACCTCTACAGAGGTCTCGTTCCTGTCGTTTGTGAAGTTCACCAACCAATGGTTTATGATCGGTGATGATGGCAACGTCTATGCCTACGATGAAGTAGCGGAAGTGCTTCACTGAAAGGTAAGCTGCGAGCAGTTTTTGACCGCAGGTGAAATATTTCCTTCCCCTTGGCTGTAGTTTCTTGCTGAAGAGAGCAAGCGGTCTCCATTCATTGTCTTGGAGCAGCTGTAGCACTGCTTCCATTGTGGTGTTTGAAGCATCCACTGCAATTGCAGTGGGCGCAATAGGCAATGGGTGATGAAGCATTGTTGCTTGAGCTAGTGCTGCTTTTGCATCTTAATTTTTCCTGGGTTTCCCCGAAAGAAGTGTATTGAGTGGTGCCATTACTGAAGGCAATGTCATGCAAGAATCTGTTGTAAAACTGTATCATTCCACAAAATGTTCGGAGCGTCCTGATTAAAACGGGCTTCTCAGAATCGTTGATAGCCTTGACCTTCTCAGGCAACGGCAGAATTCCCTGTGAGGTTATTCTGTGTCCAAGTAAGTCCACATCGGGGCGTCCAAACTCTTTTTTGAGCAAGTGAACAACTAGCCCATGAGCTGCTAGTCTGGTGAAAAGTTCCAAAAGGTCTTGGAGATGCTCAGTCTCATTTGGGCTGGCAATTAGTATGTCGTTCACATAATTAAAACTCGTGTTTGGGCCTCCTGCGACTGATATGTCACGGAGGACTGTGGCAAGGAATCGTTGAAAGGTTTGAGCTGCACCGCTGAGGCCATATGGCATGCGCGTGAACTCAAAAGATCCAAAAGAAGTGTTGATAGCCGTTTTGGGGATGCTTTTCTCGTTCACTGGGATTTGGAAGTAGGCATTGACAAAGTCGACCTTGGAGAAGATGTTTTTTCCTGCCAGTTGGGCTGAGAAGTCTTACATGTGTTTCAGAGGATGGATATCACGTTCCGTCTGGGAATGAACACTTCTGAAATCTCCGCACAGTCTCCAACTAACTTTCTTAGGTAACACATGTAATGGTGAAGCCCAAGGGCTTTTACTGGGTCGGATGATCCCATCCTGAAGCATTCTTTTTATGTCTTCTATTGCCGAGTCTGCGACTTTAGGATTTAGTTGCCTGGGGTGCACGAAAACTGGTTGTCCTGTTGTTGTGATGATGTGTCGTACACCATGCTTAGGTTTTGTCAATGCAGTGTTAAGCATAGTTATGGTTTTGTGTTTCTCTAATAATTTTTTGTTGCAGTCAGGGTCATCTCCTAGGGTGTTGAGTGTTGCACCGGCTAAAGTCAGATCTGCGGAGGCAGGCAGGCTAGTGGAGGTATCCATAAGCCGCCAATTATGTAAGTCTACCACAAGCTTGTGGTGGGCGAGCAAGTCAGCACCAATAATTGATTTAGCAGCCTGGGCTATGATGAATGGTCAAGTTATATCCTTTCGGAGGCCAATATTGAGGGTCATCAGCCGCTCACCATAGACGGGTATGCGGGAACCATTGGCAGCGCAAAGGTTGCTAACTTCCTCATTTCTGAGGTTGGCTGCTTGTGTTGGAATGACAGACAGCAGCACCTGTGTCTATTAAGAAGGTGAACTTGCTTTTACTGTCGGTTATGGTTAGGAGACGAGTCTTCTTGAGGGTAATTGCCGTGACGGTGCTCGTGTTGTCATCACGGGATATTAGTTTCCCTCCTGGTTGCGGAAAAGCTTGCTCATGTCTCATGGGATTGTGCATCTGCAAGCATTTGTGCCAAAGCGCCTGTGGAAATGACAACGCGTTCTGTTTTCTGTATAAATTTAACGTCGGTGGGAAGGGCTTTCACCTCAGCTTCCATAGTTGTTGAAATGTGGTCGTTGTTCCAGCTTATGCAGTCTGGTCAATAATTATAGTTGTTCTTTATTGATTTTGTCTTCTAGATTGTGGATTGTTCTTTAGGTGTTTGGTAAAATTGAATGTGGATATTGATTAATGAAGGGTGATTCACCCTTATTTTGGTTACTCAAAAAGTTGATGAATGAGCTTCTGTGAGCTATAAGAATTAAAATGTTCTTTAATTTTCAAGGCACAATCTGACTCCAAGTTATTATTTGTACATATTAGGTTTTGGTGCTATGGGCAAACACCAATAAACAGATAAGGACAGTAAGGCACGATAGCTTTTGCATACATATAATCCCCACTTAACTGGGTTATTGATGTCCAAGGATAATATAGAAAGGGAAAAGAAGAAATATAGATAAAGAGAAATAGCCAGCGGAAAATCTTGGTGGCGTCAATGGATCCCAGAGGGAATTATCTTGGGGGGAACCTTTGTTCAATTTCTTCGGACTGTTAATTTCTGTCTTGCCTGAAGACGGGTGTCCTCATGGCCTCAGTAGCAGGGGGTGAAAGGCTGCACACAGAACATAGTTGGCTAACAATGTGTGGCAGGAAGGATAATCACATATCATTCTGCCTGCCTCATGCAGGCAGACAGATTGGGTGCATGTACTAAACAATTAATTGTCCAAGGAAAACTATCATAACACTAAGGTGTAGCTACCAGGAACAAAAATAATGGAACTCTTAAGTTCCATACCATATGAATGATATTATTCAGAATGTCTATATTCCTTAACAAAATATTATTTACACTTTATAGGCAGTATA
>SDVV010018655.1:0-13707 GCA_016164225.1 Gammarus roeselii
TAAATTGCCTACTACAGATACGTTATTTATATTGTGTAGTCCAACTTTTACTGGCATTCCAATTCCATCCTCACGCATGTTAGTAGTATATATATAGTCCAAACGCGCCCTCGAAATCCTATAGTCCAAACGTGCCTTCGAAATCCTATAGTCCAAACGTGCCCTCGAAATCCTATAGTCCAAACGTGCCCTGGAGATCCTAAAGTCCAAACGTGCCCTGGAGATCCTATAGTCCAAACGTGCCCTCAAATCCTAAAGTCCAAACGTGCCCTGGAGATCCGATAGTCCAAACGTGCCCTGGAAATAAGGACGTCGAAAACAGCTCTGGAAATAAGGACGTCTAAAACAGCCCTGGAAATTCGGTCGTCTAAAACAGCCCTGGAAATTCGGTCGTCTAAAACAGCCCTGGAAATTCGGTCGTCTAAAACAGCCCTGGAAATAAGGACGTCAGAAACGGCCCTGGAAATAGGGGTGACGAAAACAGCGCTGGAAATACTTATTGCAAATATGCTTTTGTGAAGGAATTAAATTGGCGAAAATTAGTGACTCCATATACGATTTGTGAAAGAATTAGATTCGCGATAATTAGTGACTCCATATATGCTTTTGTGAAGGAATTAGATTGGCGATAATTAGGGCCACCAAAACGCGGATGTGAAGGAATTAGATAGGCGTTAATTAGTGACTCCATGTATGCTTTGTGAAGGAATTAGATGGGTCTCAATTAGTGACTCCATGTATGCTTTGTGAAGGAATTAGATAGGCGATAATTAGGGACTCCATGTATGCTTTGTGAAGAAATTAGATAGGCGATAATTAGGGACTCCATATATGCTTTGTGAAGGAATTAGATATAGAATGACTAGATCTTTGAACCTTTTATCGAATGTATTTGTTAGGATGTATGTTTTTTGTTAATGTGTCTGACTTAGTCGCTGTATAGCTCGGACAATGTAGTTATATATTTATTTTCTTCTATTCTGGCCAAGTGAGTTACTTACGGTACATAGAGACTGCCCATGACGGGTGGGGAAGAGGGGAGGGGTTGACTGGAGTCAGGCGGTGTCCAAACCGCAAATGGTAATTAGCTTGATGGTCTTTATATGTCAACTGTCACACAATGATCTTATCTCGAGATATATATATATATATATATTGCTTACGTACGGATTATATAGATGTAGGTTGTTAGGTCTTGTCTACGCTATATACGATTGTATTGGAATATTTCGCATAGCATGATACATATTAGTATGTTTGGTATTGAATGACTCATTTGAATAGAAATTTTTACTGCTCAATCCTGTTTTTAGGATATTCGATGTATTTATGCAAGAAATAGGGGTATATATTAGGAGAAAATAGCTAATTGTGCTTTATTTGACTCATTTTCGGAGGTTGTTTGATGGAGTTTTTTAGCGGTGAGATGCTTGATGCCAGCTTGATGTTGAATGTAGGCTATGAACATTTACAGGTTACAACATGTTCATGTCGACGTGCTTTCATATTTTTTCACGCAAAAGTGTTCTCGGGTGGTAGTATTTCTGTGGGTTATCGATACGACCGCAATCCTAATTATCTTCGTATTTGTTTTACGGTATTATTTCACACGAGTATTTTCTGTTTTGCTACCCTTAGCTGCTGGTCTGAGGCCTCGGACATGCAAGCATCATACTGTATCACGTCGGTTGCAAGCAAATGATCTCACACGGGTATTCGTTGGTCGTTTCGCTTTTTCATTAGTCCCAGAAGTCATTTATTTGTTTCATCGTACAAATGATTTCTTGTTGGGGTTCTTGGAGAAGTCCATGTATTCAGACAGAGACGATTACCGCATTTTCCGTGTCAATATCGGGGTTAACCTTTAAACTGGAGACTCATGCCAGGCTCATTATTGGTTATATCCAGGATGTGACTTTTGCTTGATGTTGTTCAGAGACGATGGGTGAATCAGATGCAAGTTATTTCTGAAGTATTATATGTGACTGGAATAGGTCTAGAAATTTGTAATAGATTTGAATAGTATCGTAGTAAAACATAGCGTTATTCTCATGATCTCAGAGTTAAATTTCAGATATTTTGGAGGAATGTATGTTTAAGAGGTGCAAGTCCATTACGCATCTTTATGGAATTTTCGTTATTGATCCCCTGCAAATGTATACTTTATCATTTAGAAGACGATTTACTGAATGGAGGGGTCCTAGACCATTTATAGTTTGGCTACCCCTTACCTAATGAGATATATTTATCTACGATTGCGGAGGGAGCTGTATACAACTTCAATTATCTTAATATCTATCACATTTTCAATGTAAGGCAAGAGGCGTTTTAGTGCATTTTAATGCTAGTTCAATCGAGTTAAATTTAGGATATTGCAAACAAAGATTTATTAGATATATTATTTTTTTTGTTAATAGATTTTGACATAATTATATATACATAAATATACATGGGATATCATTTTACGAAAACATATCTTATTCACACCAAAAATTCGATGTGAGCATCTTTGCGAAATAAAAATAATGACTTCGATCATCCTTCTCTTGTGTTTATCTGGATCCTTGGTACCAGTGACAGTCTGTGGGTTCTTTATCAATGACGTATATTTATTCCTCACCTGAAGCTGTCAACTCGTCTTATCGGTGTAGGATTTATCATCTGGGTGTGTTTTTTTCTCTGATCTATTGGTGTTCGAGACTAACGCCCTTAGTACATATTTTAGATGAACGAGGACCTTTGGGTGAAGTGTATGCAATACTTGTAATCCTAGCCTTGTATCCAATGTTTGTTTATAGTCTTCAGCGAGCTTTTAATGGACGCTAATTTTAATCACTATTACATGTTTGTGACATCAAATCGTTTCAGATTTTCTCCTTGCTATTATCCACATTTCCATTCATTATATACCCAATTCTCCTAGCACCCAAGCATTTGTGACAGGATTCTCTCTTCTCATGCTTCATTACCAAAATATTTGAAACAAAATCAGATATACATTTGATTTTATTACAAATATGTTGGTCATGCTTCATTTCCAACATATTTGTAACAAAATCAGGTATACATTTGATTTTATTATAAAAAAAATCACTTCTTATACTTGACACCCTTTCATTACCCCATTTGATAATTCGGTTTCATTCAACTTTAGCAGTTTTTTCCTTCACATATCTTAATATCACTGTCAGTGATATCCATTTCACTGAAAGTTCCCTACGTTTCCCCTTATTTTCAATTTCAGTTATGGCTTGAGTCTTTCTCCCACCACATCGATTTAGCCATTTTCACCCAATCTTCAATACATTCTTAGCTTGAGTGTTAGTGGCACCATACTTTCTTTTACGCTCGCGCCATTTTGAGAACTGTCTTTCTCATTAGATTGGCAACGTAAGTCCGGTTTATTATGTTCTATCAACGCGCCCATTGCATCCTTTGAGCTCATATTTCCTCGTTCATTGTTAAGATAATCATATTCAAGATAATGGTGTCCTTTGAGATGGCGCCAAAGCACGAATGTGGACCCTGATTTGCTTAATTTTATCTCCGCACTGCAAATAACACATCATACTGGGCCGCATTTTTCTTCCCCGAAAGCGAATCGCTTTCTGAAGGAGTACAGATATGAGTCCAATTTATACATACAGGATCGTTACCTTTACTGCGTTGGCACATGTATGAGCTACCATGTAGGCATTTACACACATTTTATGCAAAAGAGTTACCACACACTGCCGGATGCATTAATACATTCCCAACCCAACCTAACCTATAGAACAACATCCCTTGCTGTTGATACAAGAGATTTCATGTGCATCAGCTTCATACTATGTTATGTTAAAAGAAATAATCATCCTATCCGATCCTAACCTATCTTATGTACGGTATTCAGTCATTCTTTTATACAATGCATAATACATTTCTTCACTTGTCTCTACATTTTGATCTATCCTTTGCAGTTTTGTCACCTAATTATTTCTACTTCGCAATCAATCTCGACTCATATAATATTATATTACCTGAGAGGTCAGATTTTCTCAATCTTAGATGGGTTGTATGTTACAAGTAATTCATATTTGTTTCCATCATACAAACGCACTCTTCATCTCAAACTAGGTCTAACACATTTTTCTTCAATATCTCCTGAGACGTCATCCTTTGACGACGACTTGCACAGTCGATCTACCTTCTTTCTTTCCAATAAATTTTCAAACTCTTCACACGTTACTCGTCGATTTATGTTTATTCAATTTTATTTCTTTCTGGCATAGTTTACAGACCCCCATCACCCTAACTTTTTCGAATAATCGAGGACTCAAGCTATAACCCATCCTTCCCCAACAGAATCCCAATATTTACTGAATATTTTTCTCATCGGACTCTGATTTATATCTCACCATTCTGTCACTTATACACAGCATTTATCCCCGAGATGGGTTTATGGGTAGCGTTGCAGCCCTTGAAATATATTCTCCTACCGTATTCAACAATTTCATTGTTTCCTTCGACCAACGCAATGTATGCAATTTCATCGCTTAACCTTTGAGTTGTAGGATATTATAAACAATTGATTTAGGATTTACATACTTTTATTAGTATCATTTACAGATCTTGCTGACATCATCAATGACTTCTAACTCGTTTTTTCGATTACAGCATGGCTCGTACAGCCACCCATACCCATCATCACGATGTTCAAGATTCCTCTCAAAATCTATCATATAATCCACCATATCTTTGTTGCGAACACCGAAGGCTGTTCCGTGCTCTTGAGTCCACAAATGTAATTCTTCTTCTTTTTGAACTTTAATTATTCGAATCTTCTCAAATTCAATGTCTTTCTGTTTTTCATCAATGAGGAATTCTTTCATACGTTTCAGGTTGTCTTTGGTTCTTAGGAAAAAACCGTTGCCCACCACTTCAGCTTTATTACAATCATGATGATTTTCCACTCTGATCATATCAATTTCGAGAGTTGCTTTCTTATTACCCTTGAAGTTTGTTACATACGACTGAAACCCGTCAATGTTAGTTACCCAGAGCCGACTCCTTTTTTCCTTCATCCATATATGAATGTTAGCTCCTACTCTTTTGATTCTTGTTTCACCCATTCTGAGATATCTGTTACTTTTAACATTAGTCAATATTTGTTCGATCCGACTCATATCATCTTCGGAGATTTCTTCTTCCAAAACACGTAAACTAATTTCTGTCACTTGAACATTCATTGTTATCTGTTTGAGGATGATCTGACCGTCTCCGCTTGTCCTCCACGTGACACTGACTCCAATCACGTCTTACAACTTGCTATTATAATGCGTCTGCAAATCTTTAAGCCTATCATCACTGGCTTCGGCGATCAATTACGTATGTATGTACGTCTATAGACCTGTATACGTATGTCCATGTCAAAAACCTAACCTTACCTAACTTATGTACGGTATTTTGTCATTGATATATACAATGCATAATACATTTCTCCACTTGTCTCTACATTTTTGATCTAACCTTTGCAGTTTTGATACACACTTCCAATTTTGATCTAGCAAATTTTTCACGACAATTCGATGTTACCTCCTACTTACACGTTTTATGCAAATTCATTGCTTAACCTTTGAGTCTTAGGATATTATAAACATTTAATTAGGGATAAACATGATTTATTTCTGCATTATTAGTATTAATAACAGATATTGCTGACATCATCAATGACTTCTATCTCGTTTTTTCGATTGCAGCATGGGTCGTACTGTCACCCAATCTTGCTGGATGTATCAATGTTTCTGTTTATTTTTTGTATCAACATTCTGCGTACATACAACCGTACTCATCATCACTTTGTAGCAGTCTCCTCTCAAATTCCTTCATATACTCCACCATATCTTTGATACGAATTCGGAAACCTATTCCATCCTCATGTCTAAATAAATGTAGATCCCCGCATTTTCATAAATGTTCTTCTTCTTCTTCTGTGCGAACTGTAATTATTCGAACCTTATCCAATTCAATATACCTCCAATCTTGATCCGAAAGAAACTCCATCATATACTCCAGATTTTCTTAAGTCACTAGATAGAATTTATTTTCCACTAACCCAACTTTCTTACATGTGTGGAAGTTTTCTGCTTGGGGCATATAAATTTCGAGATATATTTCCTTATTTTCTTTGAACTCTGTTACATACGTCTGAATTGTTCCGAAATCAGTCACCCAAATCCTGTTTTCTTCATCGTCCTTCCATTTATGGATAATAGTTCCCGCTCTTGCGATTCTTGTTCTCCGCATTTGTAGATAATTGATATCTTCATTACTTGTCACTATATCCTCGAACCATGCTAAATCATCTTCGGAGATTTTTTCATCCAACACTCGTAAACAAATTTTCGAGATGTGAACAACCATTTTTTTTATCTATTCGAGGATGATTTGTCCGTATCCGCTTATCGTCCACGTAACACTGACTCCAATCACGTCATAATGCTTGCTATTATAAAAAAACGTAAAAATTCAATACAATTCAAAATTAGGAATTTGAAAAAAAAAATCAGTCTATTGAGGTGATAACTTGGATACTGAAGAAAGGTCCAGGCGTTGATTTTTTTTTTCAATTTTTTATTGTATCGAATTTCTACGTTTTGTTATAATAACAAGCATTATGACGTGATTGGAGTTAGTGTTACGTGGACGATAAGCGGATACGGACGGATCATCCTCAAATAGATAAAAAATGGATGTTCACATCTCGAAAATTTGTTTACGAGTGTTGGATGAAAAAATCTCCGTAGATGATTTAGCATAGTTCGAGGATATATTGACAAGTGATGTAGATATCAATTATCTACAAATGCGGAGAACAAGAATCGCAAGAGCGGGAACTATTATCCATTTATGGAAGGACAATGAAGAAAACAGGATTTGGGTGACTGATTTCGAAACATTTCAGACGTATGTAACAGAGTTCAAAGAAATAAGAAGATATATCTTGAAATTTATATGCCCCAAGCAGAAAACTTCCACACATGTAAGAAAGTTGGGTTAGTGGAAAATAAATTCTATCTAGGGACTGAAGCAAATTTGGAGTATATTTGGATTAGGTTCGAATAATTAAAATTCGCACAGAAGAATAAGAAGAAGAACATCATGTCTATCCCTAATTAAATGTTTATAATATCCTAAGACTCCAATCTTAAGCAATGAATTTGCATAAAACGTGTAAGTAGGAGGTAACATCGAATTGTCGTGAAAAATATGCTAGATCAAAATTGGAAGTGTGTATCAAAACTGCAAAGGTTAGATCAAAAATGTAGAGACAAGTGGAGAAATGTATTATGCATTGTATATATCAATGACAAAATACCGTACATAAGTTAGGTAAAGTTAGGGTTTTGACTTGGACATACGTATACAGGTCTATAGACGTACATACATAGTAATTGATCGCCGAAGCGAGTGATGATAGGCTCAAAGACTTGCAGACGCATTATAATAGCAAGTTGTAAGACGTGATTGGAGTCAGTGTCACGTGGAGGACAAGCGGAGACGGTCAGATCATCCTCAAATAGATAACAATGAATGTTCAAGTGACAAAAATTAGTTTACGTGTTTTGGAAGAAGAAATCTCCGAAGATGATATGAGTCGGATCGAACAAATATTGACTAATGTTGAAACTAACAGATATCTCAGAATGGGTAAAACAAGAATCAAAAGAGTGGGAGATAACATTCATATATGGATGAAGGAAAAAGGAAGTCGGCTCTGGGTAACTAACATTGACGGGTTTCAGTCGTATGTAACAAACTTCAAGGGTAATAAGAAAGCAACTCTCGAAATTGATATGATCCGGGTGGAAAATCATCATGATTGTAATAAAGCTGAAGTGGTGGGCAACGGTTTTTTCCTAAGAACCGAAGAAAACCTGGAACGTATGAAAGAATTTCTCATCGATGAAAAACAGAATGACATTGAATTTGAGAAGATTCGAATAATTAAAGTTCAAGAAGAAGAAGAATTACATTTGTTGACTCAAGAGCACGGAACAGCCTTTGGTGTTCGCAACAAAGATATGGTGGATTATACGATAGATTTTGAGAGGAAACTTAAACATCGTGATGATGGATATGGGTGGCTGTACGAGCTATGCTGTAATCGAAAAAACGAATTAGAAGTCATTGATAATGTCAGCAAGATCTGTAAATGATACTAATAAAAGTATGTAAATCATAAATCAATTGCTTATAATATCCTACAACTCAAAGGTTAAGCGATGAAATTGCATACATTGCGTTGGTCGAAGGAAACAATGAAATTGTTGAATACGGTAGGAGAATATATTTCAAGGGTTGCAACGCTACCCATAAACCTATCTCGGGGTAAATGCTGTATATGTGTGACAGATTGGTGAGATATAAATCAGAGTCCGATGAGAAAAATATTCAGTCAATATTGGGATTCTGTTGTGGAAGGATGGGTTATAGCTTGAGTCCTCGATTGTTCGAAAGAGTTGGGGTGATGGGGGTCTGTAAACTATGCCAGAAAGAAATAAAATTGAATAAACATAGATCGACGCGTAACGTGTGGAGACATTTGAAACGCTGTCATCGTGAAGAGTTTGAAAAATTATTGGAAAGAAAGAAGGTAGATCGACTGTGCAAGAAGTCAAAGGATGACGTGTCAGGAGATATTGAAGAAAAATGTGTTAGGCCTAGTATGAGATGAAGAGCGCGTTTGTATGATGGAAACAAATATGAATTACTTGTAACATACAACCCATCTAAGATTGAGAAAATCTGACCTCTCTGGTAATATATTTGAGTCGAGATTGATTGCGAAGTAGAAATAATTAGGTGACAAAACTGCAAAGGATAGATCAAAATGTAGAGACAAGTGGAGAAATGTATTATGCATTGTATAAAACAATGACTGAATACCGAACATAAGATAGGTTAGGATCGGATAGGATGATTACTTCTTTTAACATAACATAGTATGAAGCTGATGCACATGAAATATCTTGTATCAACAGCAAGGGATGTTGTTCTGTGGGTTATGTTAGGTTGGGAATGTATTAATGCATCCGGCAGTGTATGGTAACCCTTTTGCATAAAATGTGTGTAAATGCCTACATGGTAGCCCATACATGTGCCAACGCAGTGAAGGTAACGATCCTGTATGTATAAATTGGACTCATATCTGTACTCCTTCAGATAGCGATTCGCTTTCGGGGAAGAAAGATGCGGCCCAGTTTGATGTGGAAGTATTTTAACAGGAATGAAAAGACGGGGGTATGTGTTATTTGCAGTGCGGAGATAAAATTAAGCAAATCAGGCTCCACATTCGGGCTTAGGCGCCATCTCAAAGGACACCATTATCTTGAATATGATAATCTTAAAAATGAACGAGGAAATATGAGCTCAAAGGAGGCAATGGGCGCGTTGATAGAACATAATAACCGGACTAGGGTTTCCAATGTAATAAGAAAGACAGTTCTCAAAATGGGGCGAGCGTAAAAGAAAGTATGGTACCACTAACACTCAAGCTAAGAATGTAAGGAGATTGGGTGAAAATGGCTAAATCGATGTGGTGGGAGAAAGACTCAAACCATAACCGAAATTGAAAATAAGGGGAAACGTGGGGAACTTTCAGTGAATTGGATATCACTGACAGTGATATTGAAATGTGTGAAGGAAAAAAAACTGCTTAAGTTGAATGAAACCGAATTATCAAATGGGGTAATGAAAGGGTGTCAAGTATAAGAAGTGAAAAATTGCATAATAAAATCAAATGTAAATCTGATTTTGTTTCAAATATGTTGGTAATGAAGCATGACCAACATATTTGTAATAAAATCAAATGTATATCTGATTTTGTTTCAAATATGTTGGTAATGAAGCATGAGAAGAGAGAATCCTGTCACAAATATTTGAGTGCTATGAGAATTGGGTATATAATGAATGGAAATGTGGATAATAGCAAGGAGAAAATCTGAAATGATTTGATGTCACAAACATGTAATAGTGATTAAAATTAGCGTCCATGAAAAGCTCGCTGAAGACTATAAACAAAGTTTTGGATACAAGGCTAGGATTACAAGTAATGCATACACTTCTCCCAAAGGTCCTCGTTTATTTAAAATATGTACTAAGGGCGTTAGTCTCGAACACCAATAGATCAGAGAAAAAACCACACCCAGATGATAAATTCTACACCGATAAGACGAGTTGACAGCTTCAGGTGGGGAATAAATATACGTCATTGATAAAGAACCCACAGACTGTCACTGGTACCAAGGATCCAGATAAACACAAGAGAAGGATGATCGAAGTCATTATTTTTGTTTCGCAAAGGTGCTCACATCGAATTTTTGGTGTGAATAAGATATGTTTTCGTAAAATGATAATTCATGTATATTTATGTATTGATATTTATGTCAAAATCTATTATCAATATGAATAATATATCTAATAAATCTTTGTTTGCAATATCCTAAATTTAACTCGATTGAACTAGCATTGAAATGCACTAAAACGCCTCTTGCCTTACGTTGAAAATGTGATAGATATTGAGATAATTGAAGTTGTATACAGCTCCCTAAGCAATCGTAGATAAATATATCTCATTAGGTGAAGGGTAGTCAAACCATAAATGGTCTAGGACCCCTCCATTCAGTAAATCGTCTTCTAAATGATAAAGTATACATTTGCAGGGAATCAATAACGGAAATTCCATAAAGATGCGTAATGGACTTGCACCTCTTAAACATACATTCCTCCAAAATATCTAAAATTTAACTCTGAGATCATGAGAATAACGCTATGTTTTACTACGATACTATTCAAATCTATTACAAATTTCTAGACCTATTCCAGTCACATATAATACTTCAGACATAACTTGCATCTGATTCACCCATCGTCTCTGAACAACATCAAGCAAAGTCACATCCTGGATATAACCAATAATGAGCCTGGCATGAGTCTCCAGTTTAAAGGTTAACCCCGATATTGACACGGAAAATGTGGTAATCGTCTCTGTCTGAATACATGTACTTCTCCAAGAACCCCAACAAAAAATCGTTTGTACGATGAAACAAATAAATGACTGCTGGGACTAATTAGAAAGCTAACGACCAACGAATACCCGAGTGAGATCATTTGCTTGCAACCGACGTGATACAGTATGATGCTTGCATGTCCGAGGCCTCAGACTAGCAGCTAAGGGTAGCAAAACAGTAAAAAACTCTTGTGAAATAATACCGTAAACAAATACGAAGATAATTAGGATTTCGGTCGTATCGATAACCCACAGAAATACTACCACCCGAGAACACTTTTGCGTGAAAAAATATAAAAGCACGTCGACATGAACATGTTGTAACCTGTAAATGTTCATAGCCTATATTCAACATCAAGCTGGCATCAAGCATCTCACCGCTAAAAAACTCCATCAAACAACCTCCGAAAATGAGTCAAATAAAGCACAACTTGCTATACTCTCCTAATATATACCCCTATTTCTTGCATGACTACATCGAATATCGTGAAAACAGGATTGAGCAGTAAAAATTTCTATTCAAATGAGTCATTCAATAACAAACATAGTAATATATATCATGCCATGCGAAATTTTCCAATACAATCATCTATAGCGTTGACAAGACCTAATAACCTACATCTATATAATCCGTACGTAAGCAATCGTAAATGCAAGCAATCAGATTCCGAAAGGACTCTGAAAGATATCGTAAGAAAAACAAGTCTCCAAGAGGACCATATATCTCGAGATAAGATCATTGTGTGACAGTTGACATACGAAGACCATCAAGCTAATTACCATTTGCGGTTTGGACACCACCTGACTCCAGTCAACCCCTCTCCTCTTCCCCACCCGTCACGGGCAGTCACTATGTACCGTAACTCACTTGACCAGAATAGAAGAAAATAAACATGTAACTACGTTGTCCGAGATATACAGCGACTAAGTCGGACACATTAACGAATAACATACATCCTAACAAATACATTCGATAAAAGGTTCAAAGATCTAGTCATCCTGTATCTAATTCCTCCACAAAGCATTTATGAAGTCCCTAATAATCGCCTATCTAATTCCTTCACAAAGCATACATGGAGTCCGTAATTATCATCTATCTATTTCCTACACAAAGCATACATGGAGTCACTAATTAAGACCCATCTAATTCCTTCACAAAGCATACAAGAAGTCACTAATTAACGCCTATCTAATTCCTTCACATCCGCGTTTTGGTGGCCCTAATTATCGCCAATCTAATTCCTTCACAAAAGCATATATGGAGTCACTAATTATCTCGAATCTAATTCTTTCACAAATCATATATGGAGTCACTAATTTTCACCAATCTAATTCCTTCACAAAAGCATATTTGCAGTAAGTATTTCCAAGGCTGTTTTCGTCACCCCTATTTCCAGGGCCGTTTTAGACGTCCTTATTTCTAGGGCTGTTTTAGACGACCGAATTTCCAGGGCTGTTTTAGACGACCGAATTTCCTGGGCTGTTTTAGACGACCGAATTTCCAGGGCTGTTTTAGACGTCCTTATTTCCAGGGCTGTTTTGGACGTCCTTATTTCCAGGGCACGTTTGGACTATAGGATCTCCATGGCACGTTTGGACTATAGGATTTCGAGGGCACGTTTGGACTATAGGATTTCGAGGGCACGTTTGGACTATAGGATCTCCAGGGCACGTCTGGACTATAGGATCTCCAAGGCACGTTTGGACTATAGGATCTCCAGGGCACGTTTGGGCTATATGATTTCGAGGGCACGTTTGGACTATAGGATTTCGAGGGCACGTTTGGACTATATATATACGACTCATGTTGCGTTTCCATGTACGACAAGCTTTGCCCGGCAAGGACCATCATACCACTTCATCATCTGGTCTGATATACTTCACTGTTCTATTGTTCTTTAAACAGAGTAACATAATGTGTACAATAGCTACATCTAAATAATGTAACGAGAGGTGGACAATAGTCACAATTACCGCTTCTAACAGGATGTAGTACTCCCTTAATCACTATTTGAACAATAACTTGTTCCAAGTAGCCGGAGACACTCGGCTGACCCCACCTTGGCACACCTACCCTCGACTCCCCACACCCTCCCCTTCTTTGACTACATCCTGATAGGAACGGTAAATATCAGCTCATGCAGATGTAGATTAAGCGCCAGCGCAAGTTACAATTAAATATTGTTACGAGCAGTGCCCAATAGTACCAATGGAATACTGTGAGGAAATTTTTACAGTAGAAACAATTAAATATTATAGCTGGATATGAGCAACGACTACAATTAATTATTGTAGTGGGACGTGTGCAATAGCTATAATGAACTATTGTAACGGGTTGGGACAGTCGTTTTGCAGTTAAACATTGGAAAGAAATACGTCAAATGATTTAAATTAAATATTGTTATGAGATATGGACAATAGGTAATCGCGTAGGATGCAAAGTGTGGTATCATCAGGACCTTTTAGAAGAATTCATTTCGAGTTTTACTAACAGTCACTACAGTTTACTATCCAAGTTACTCTCAGTTAATGATTGTAACGACTGACACCCCACTGCATGGCATGGACTGACTGTGAGGGACCAGCGAACGATGGCGCGGACAGCAGAGACGGAGGGACGTCGACAGTTGGATTTTGCTATTCCATGTACGAATTAT